>JAVDPK010000928.1:0-70592 GCA_034780415.1 Cichlasoma orientale | reverse complement strand
TATATATATAAACTTGGGTGAAAAAAACAGAATCTATGTAGGCCCACTTTTTGTGTATTTCAAAACTTTAGAAAAGATATCTGATGTCTCCTATCACAGTTGCATGAGCTGCTTCTTGCACCCGGCGGGTTAACAACAAGCTGCAATGTCATAAATCGAACTCTGAATATCTGAATCTGTGAGCAGGACAGTGAAGGACAACAGAACAATATCCAAATTTTTTTGGTTTGGGCGACTTGTTGGTAGACTTGACTCGACCTGCAGCTCACTGTTACAAAGTCAAGCTGTGCCCATGTGCAAAATATTAACTAATACTACTAGTGTCTCTGGTGAGGGGCATTTTGCAGCCACTGTGTCCAATTGTCTGCTTAAAAAGGAGAATAACTGCTAATCAATACAAAGCTGCTCTGAGAGATCACCTTTATCCTCTGATGGAACATCTGCTCTACTATACAACACGAGGGTCACTGAATATGAAGTGAATCACATGCTTTTTCCTTTGCGGTCATCAGATCTCAAAAGCAATGAAACACCCATGGGACTGACGTACTGTATTAGTTCCAAATGAGGGAATATGTTTTGGAAGAATGGGGTTCAACCCTCCAATGGAATTTCAGAGACCTGAAAGATGAATTCCGAGCTGCCCAGAATTGTTTTTTTGTTTGTTTGTTTGTTTGCTTGCTTTGCTCTGATTTGTATTTTCTACCAAGATTAAACAAAAAAAAATTAAGAAAAATCTTTCGCAATTCAGGAAAAGAGAACAAAATTGAATATAAAAGCTTATTTTTGTTCTTTGTTGCGTTTTCTATGCAAAGACTTGAAAGTCTGCAGAGAGGAAAAAACAGAAGGTAAAGAGAGGGTTTAAGTTATATTTGGAGCATCATTGGATGATATAAACAGCTGTTTTCAAAATGAACGTCTGGCCTTTGTGAAGAAATGGGAGGAGATGATAAGCGGAGGTTTATAGCAACAATCAGTGGCAGGCAGAGTCTATCTGAAAACACAAGCAGCCGTGGCAAATAATGGCTGACATAATCTATTTACTGTACATGAGATGTAATATCTCCGAGCTTTCAGCGTGGGGATAATTTGGACAAAGGCAGAGATTAAGACTGAATGAAAGGAACTGAGAGAAGCAGGAGGAGAGAAATCGAGACTTAAAGCGAGAATGAACTCCTCGGTGTGTTTCGGTCCACATTGTTTTAACGTTAAATGCGGCAAAATGCAAATTCAGCAGGGGAGAGTAAAACAAAACACAATAATACAAATCGAGCAACAATCACTTTTTTCCTTTGCTCCTAAAACTGCGCTTAGCTCCAGCATCTAGCGATGACTCATCCACCCGGGGCCACGCAGGGGAAAACACAAATTCATTAAAAAAATACAAGAGTGAGTGTTTGTGGTCCCAAATACTAAAAAGCTACACTTCAACAAAAACCCATTATTCCTCATCTGCCACAGATAATGACTGTCAACAAGCATTTGAAGCAGGCGGGATCCTTTACAGGACCACGATGCTTTGTGCTTTAAAATAAAACCTACTTAGACGACTCGTGAGGAAACAATTCAAACAATGGACGAAGAAGCCATTAAAAATCTGCTCCGATAAACGGTGCCGCTGAGGATTTAGAGTGGATTTTTGAAAGCCGATGCTGATAACAAGATACCGAGAGTCAGGTCAGTTTTAGTAATAAAACCAAATTCCAGGAATTTGCCTTTGTAGTCTGCAGAGCCTCTATGCACGGGTCCCATCCAATTCCAGAGTCTTATTGGGTGCTTCCAGACCAAATACTGTACAAGAACTACAAACCTTCAAAAATATCTGGTGTGCTTTTGAAAATAGGCAGCATTTATGATCCTTCTACACTTACAGTAGTTTTGTCACGCAGTAAAAATGTGTATGAATATCCTTCAGATGTTCAGCACCTACAGAGTTTTGTTGCAGGCAGTAAATCCCTGCGAGGACAATAATCCATTCACCGAGGGTTGAAATGGCAGCCTGCAGATTAGCAGAATAATCAGAAAAGTGAAGTGTAAAAGAAAAATTTAATTATATTTATTTTAGGGATATTTTAAAGTCCTTTGAAAATGAAGACAGTGCCCCAGTACTTCAATCTAATCTCCAGTGTAATCAGTGTTAAATACTGACCTGTGGTACTAAAGCAGAGATTCTGACAGCCTTTATTTCAGCGATTGTTTTGACTTAATGTGATGTATATAGTTCAATAAAGAAAATGGGGGGCTAGCAGGTTCATTCACAAAACGTACACTGACTGTGGTTGCCCTCATTTAAGTACGAGCTGCCTTGGGTAAAATGATCCGACAAATGGAAACTGTGAAATGTTAATTGAATAAGGAAGCCAATAAAGACTGATATTCAATAGATAAAAGCCTGCTCTTTTCCATTACTGTTTATAAATGTTAAATCCATTAAAGAGGGCTTCAGACACACCAGCAGGAAGACAAAAAGGTTCCTTAGGAAGAATTTCAAGAGTTTTCAACAAGAACGTAAAAAAAAAAACATGATTTTTATTTCATTCAGATTCATTCTGTGGGTCTTGTGAACGGGTGGTTATCGCATTCAATTAACAAGCGACTGAGTCAAGACAGTTTTCTGCCGTCAAACCTTCTAAACCTTAAAGTGGACAGGAAACACTGCATGTATAAAGGCTAATTTACACCATGGAGTCCTGCTCTGCAAAACGGGCACAGATTTAACTGTCTGTGAAGCTGGATTGTTTGCTAACTAGTGACGGCACTGATAACTCAGTGGAAAACAAGGAAACTGAAAAGCAGCCTAACAGGGTCACTTGTCCTGCCCCTGGCTGCAGCAGTAACTTATATCCATCCATCCATTTTCTTCTGCTTATCCGGGCCGGGTTGCGGGGGCAGCATCCTAAGCAGAGAAACTCTGGCCTCCCCCTCCCCGGCCACCTCCTCCAGCTTATCCGGGGGAAGACTGAGGCGTTCCAGCGTGTCCTGGGTCTGCCTCGGGGCCTCCTCCCAGTAGGACATGCCCTGTTCAGTTTTATGTTTTAAAAAAAATGATGTGAAATAGCCTTAATACATGATCAGGAATAAAAATGCCAAAAGTGATTAAAATAATGTTTCTCTAATGTCTTCCAGTATGAAGCAACCGCATTTGTGTATTATAGTTTGAACAGTTGAAAAGACTCTTTTCTTCCTTTTACGATGGATAAATACAGACACAATGAAGAGGCCTTTGCAGCAGCATGTCTGTGTAGAGGTAATTGTAGAGCGCCATTTCTTTGGTTTTGATAACAGCATCTCTGGAAATGAAAATGTACCTGAAGGCTGGCTATGAAGAGGAAATTGAGTTGTTGCCATTTCATTAAAAACCATAATGGGAGCATGAGCTCAGCAGAGCTAGCTCACATGATAGTCAAACAAGCAGCAGCCCCAGTAGAAGTTGAGACTGATGAAGAAATCTAATAAAGTGGTTACCTCAACTGCTTCAACCCTGCCCACACAAATGAGCAATTAGATTTCAGCGCCACAGTCTCGGTTGTCCATCAAAATAGTGGAACGGTGCACAGAGTCGACACATCTATAATGCAACAACCGCACCACAAGTGTCGCACGGTGTGGGTAATTAATACCACTTGGATCTCGACGTGAGCAGCATTCATAAGTTGGAACCATGTGATTAGTCAGTCATAAGCCACATGAAAGTGATTGAAATGACACGTTAACCGCTTTCAGGTATCTAATGGAACAGGAATCAGCATCCCTATTCAGCAATTATAAAAACTACAGAATAGATTTAATCCAAGTTACTAAAGTGGTCAAAGCGTATGGTGACAAGATAATGTGTTTACTGAGTGGACTAGGTCATTGATTCCCAGGGGGTACTTCTGCAGTAGTCGGTGGGCATTACTTCAACCCATATTAAAAAAACAAGCACACACTTTTTTTTTATATATATATTTTGCCTATATGACAGTTAAAAAGTGAAAAGTTGCTGAATTAGCTAACTATATCAAATAGTTGAAATTATTAAATAAATAAAAGCTAGCTAAGCCCAAACAGCTCGCTTAGGGCTAAAGTTTGACTCATGCTGGAAATCACTGGATGAAAGTTTGTATTAACTGTTCAAATAAGTAGATCAAAGCATGAAATGATAAGTGATTGTTACTACTGATACTGATAACAGACAAACCTAAAATTTGCTTCTAATTAGAAATAAACTGAACGTATTAAAGTAACAGAAACGGGGTCTTTGCAGTGTTTCCTGCCCACGATCAGCCTGAGCAGACAGCTTTCTCTGCTTTGCTCAAGGCCTAGATGGACTTTGGAGATCCTTCCCTGTCTGAGTGCTTCTGTGAGCAAACCCTCTGCGGTCTCCTCGTCCTGACGCCGTTTCCTTCGAGGTCGGGTGTTTCTGTTAAGCCCCGCTGGCGCTTTATCTCACACACACTGTTTGTGTTCGCCGTTTCCCTCCCGTGTGGTTTGTTCATTTTTTTTAATGTCTGAGTACATAAATTCTGAACTATGATCTCTCAGCAATTCAAATATTCATTCTGGTGTTGGGGTTTTGTAGTGTGGCCTACTATGCAGTTGCATGGTTCAGTTCAGAGGCCCATTTGCTCCACAGTCAGGGGGAGAGGTGCAGAGATTTATGGAGAAAAATACTAATACGCGTGCCGGTGTTTGAGTCTGAATATGAATGCGGTGCATTTCAAAGAGCTCAGGTGGCACAGCGGCCCGAACATTCAAACACTAAATAAATCACGTAGCATAAACACAGGAGTGCTCGTAACACGCCTCCTGACATGTGGTCACTGCACTGATGTCAGGAGGTGCTTGCGAGAAACAGAGAGGCAGTCATATGCCTGCATTCGGCATCAATTATGCATATGTTTATATGAATGTATGCCTACATGCATGCAAACAGCAGGTGTAGTGTAGAGCGTGTAGAGGAGGGGCCACGTCTCTGGACTCTGCATAATGGATGAATTCGCTGCAGCGAGCAGAACAGGCCAAGCTGGACTCATTTCAAAATGCCTCGAACGCTGCTATTTATACAGAGAGCTGGAAGGACTTCAGGAACAGCAGCAGGAGGAAGAGGAACGGGGACCACTCATAGGCACCTTAGCTGTGCCCAAGTACCACCCAGGTCCATGTTTACTTCTACAGGCCAAGAACATAAGCTAAAAGAAGACTGACTTTTTAATTTCATTGTATTTTATCTTATTCTGATATTTCCCCCACTCATGGAAATTAATCTTTGTTTTCTTTGTTTGTTTGTTTTTAACTTTCCCTTAATTCTACTTTTGCTGTTTGCAGTTTTTTTGCAAATTGAAAAGGTCGTGTATCCTATAAATTCTAAGATTATGATTGGGTCCTTAACCTCTTCACATCCACCAGGTAAACAAATCTGCCTATAGTTAAGGTTTGGTTTATGTCCATGGGAAATGCTAAAAAAGGCACATTTTCAGAACCTGGATGTTAATTTTCAGGTAAATTCTGAAGTTTGAGCATTAGTTTCCATTTGGGTGTTGACGAAAACCCATGCATATAATGCATTTCTTCCATCACCACAGTAACAGTCTCTTCAACAGCGGCACTACCTCAGTCTGATTGTGTGCCTGACACCCCTTTCGCTCAGAGCAGTGATCATAGTGCTTCATTTCACCTTCGTAGAGACAATTTATGGACTTTCTCGCAATATATAAAGATTTTTTTTTTCCAAAATGCGCCTGGTGAAAAACCTATGGACACACAGCTTTCTCTTAAACTGCTCTTTTCAGCAAATACAACAGAGAGAAAGTAAACGAAGAGACACTCATTCTGCCTGAGTGACGATCTTACAGGTAATCAAACTCACACTTTATTCATATTATTTTTAAATTGTATGTGTGGTGATTTTGTACAGTGGCCACTGGAGGAAAAAAAACATTAAGGAACTGGGAAATGCCGACATTACACTGTTTGAGAGCAAAGGCATTAATGAATATGTACGTGCTATGAATATCATTACCCTGGCCTCTCTCACAGCCACGCTCACACAGTTGTTTGTGTAGGTGTTCTAATAATATTTTATTGATCCTAGGAGTTCAAATGTGTACATTTCTTTTCAGCTTAACAGGACAGCTTTAAAACTACTATATAATTTGTCTTCAGATAATAAAGTAAGTATAACTGTATGATAAAATAACATTTTTCAAGTGAGCTCCTGACATCACAGGCTGCTGTCAGTCATCCTTAAAACTGTGCCTTCACTCTTCGGGTTGCAAAGCGGCTTGCAGTAATGCAGCAACTGTGGGCATGCTAAAGTAGTTCAAAGAACTGGGCCTGGGTTGCTGAGCCTTGACCCCTGTAGGACATGGTCATGGAAGGTGGGGGTTACCCCTTCCTACTGCTCCCTGCTGGTCGTTGCTACCTGTTGGTTCTGTTGTGCATGGTCATATGTTTTGACATGGTTGTTGGGCCGCTCCCTTGGGGCTGTAGTCCAGGGGGTGCTCGGGCCTCTGCAGTGAGTCGAGGAGACTCTGCTGGGTGTCAGGTGGTTCTCAGGCGCTTGGGGCCCTGTGCTCACCTCATGCTGGGATGGTTGACCTCTGGCGGGGTGGGCTGCCCACTGCCTCTGGCTCTCTGGGGCTCTTGCCCTTTGGCAGTGAGGGCTATGTCTAGGGCCTCCCACCTTCTTTTTCTGGGGTGGGCACGTGTTTGCCATCAGGATGTGTGTCCTTGGGTCTTTAGTGCTTCTGGGGGGCTGTGAGCGGACCGGGTCTCCTGGTTTTTCTCTGTCTGCCTCTGGCTCGTGGAGGGTGTTGTTGCGGCTTCTCACCCTCATTATCAGGTTTTATGACAAAAGGCACACACACACAGAAAAACGCAACAAGATTGTCTCTTTGTGTGTCCATTTTGCTTTTTGCTTGTTTTGTTTGTTTTTTGCTTGATTTTTCAGGTGCTGTTTTTTGTGTGTTCTCTTGCAGGTGCCACAGTTGATGATGGACTTGCCTTCTCTCTTATTTTCTCCTTTTTTCCTTTTCTCTCTCTGTCTCTGTCTTTCTTGTTCCCCCTACCTATCAGCACTGGTATTGCACATATATACATGTGAATAACAATAAAAAAGAATAAATAAATAAAAGAAAATCAAAAGGAAAACTGACAAGAGGAGCCTATAGAGAGTTTATAGAGCACATCTTGGAAAAGCAAATGTGTTTGGCACAGCAGTGCATTCAGATCATGATTCTGATTGCAAAAGCTGCCAGACAGGACAGGTTATTAAAAAAAAAAAAAAAAAAAAAGGTCGTCTGAAGAGCACTCCCTATATATTTGTCCACTGGATGTGTAGAAGAGTATCAGCTGAGTCATCAGCCCTTCTGGCAAAAAGGTCATTTTGTTGAAGTTATTTTGCCGCCTTACACTCAGTATTTCTTCAAGCTTTACTCACAAAACTCTGGCAGGTAATAAATGTATGACTTGGTGTGGTAGTTTTGAGTAAAGCTCAAAGACTGAAACCATCACGCCTAACGTTGGTAAATGTCACAAAATAATAACAGAAATATCACAAAAGCACAGAGAAGTAGCCACAGAAGAGTTTGAAGTCCTTAATTTTGAAGCTGCAGATGTCCGCTATTGAGATTTTTTACCTTGGGCCTGAAACAGCCATTTCAAAGCCATTACCGTGTCTAAAAGAACTTATTTCATTTGCTATTAAAAAACTTCACACATTTCTTGTCACTGCTGGCAGAATGGAAGGAAAAAGTCGTCACTAAACTGTATCGCTTAAAGAAAGCGGCAAGAAGAGGAAAGAAACAAATAATGCACATCAGAAAAATAATAAAGCTACAGTCAACGGGAAAAAAGGGATTGGCATGCTAATTTTAATCACTTATTTGGGCGTCACATCCCAGAGGCGCACCGCTGACAGGCTGCAGCCGAGCCACCGTCAAAGCCTCATTTCTTTAATTTCACATCAGAGTGAGGAGTCACAGAGCTGTTTAGAGTTGTCAACAGGGCTGATTAGAGGGGAAGAAAAGGAATAATAAAGTTTTAATGAGAGCAGCACAATGCTGAAGGATTCTGTTGTTCCCATTCATCCTGCTGCAGAGGACAAGACTGACAAGTTTCCTTTTAACTCTGACAGATTTGAGATGTTTGAGTCTGTTTTTTTAATTATTATTATTTATTTCTTGAATTTGTGGTACTTGATTTCCTTTGACAGTGTGTGTTTTAAGACACCCGGTCCTTTCTTAATACCACAGTGATAATATGAGCATAGTTTTTTTAAGCGTTAGGTTACTTTTGGTATTTTATTTAAGTATAGTTAATGGAACATTGTTGAATTTGTGACACTGCAGTTTGTTTGTTTTTTTTATTAATTTTTGAATTATCTGTTTGTAGTCTTTTGTAATATTTTGCAATCATTTAGCTGGTTTGTGGTATTATGTGGTATTTGTGGTATTTCTTCTGTAGGCCGGAGTCTCCAGCCTTTTAGCAGAAATGGTTTAGAAGTTTTGGGCTTAGCGCTGCTTGATGATGTGGACTGACTCAGATATTATATTAATGCTGTTACTGATCTTTTTGATCAAATCAGGTGAAAAAATTTTTAAGATATGAGAGTAAGTGTACACATATTACAGCTGGCACAGTTATCCACTTATGAAGTTCTAATCTCACACAGAGTTCCATAAACACCCACCGACCTCAACTCTCCGGGTATGGAAGCAGCTGGACGCCTAGCACCATCGAGCAGACAAAGGTCATCCTACTTCTAAAGGCTCCACTAAGACTAACCTTTGTTCAGGTCTCATAATATGGGACCTGAAGGGGTCCATTACCTGTGTTCACCAGCTAGTGGGCAAGCCATGCTATGCAGCTGCATGAGTTGTTAACTGGTAAATGGATTATAAAAATGGGTCTAAATGGATGATGTGAAATGAATGGCCGGGAGGTTTTAGCTGTAGGCCCGCAGCAGGTACTTTAATCTTAACAAGAGTGCTCCAGAGAACACGTGTCGCCTGCTCAAAGGCTTCAATGTGTTGCACAGTTACTGAGATACTGAAAGTGTGACAGACTGAAAGCGTGATGGAAAGGTGGGAAAGTAAACAAAGGGCAATAACTCCAGTATAAGAGGAGGTACTGTAGTGTTATGGTTCAGGTTTGAAGTCAATATGTTGCACAGTTACTGAGATACTGAAAGTGTGACGGACAGACAGATGGACAGATGGAAAAGTGATCCTTAAGTGTCTCCCTGCCTCTCGAGAAGCAACACCCAACTTTAGGAGGTGGGCCAATGAAACACTCGAATACTCTTTTAATGATGTGTAAAAATTGATGGCCAAACGTGGACTTTTAACACTGCACGTGTGATTGATGCTGCAGAGCAGTCACTGTATAATTAGCTGCTGTTTTCTAAAGTTTTAATGTGAAACTGAAAGTTTCAAACAGCAAATATGCCTCTGCTATTTGCTCCAGTTTAATGTACCGTCTTCTTTTTTAGTACTTTGTGAAATTGGTGTAATACTAAGGTGTTTTACTGGCTGTGTGATTCCTGGAAAATGAGCTAAAATGAGGTTTCAGAGCAGAGAGTCTGCCTGTTTGTTGCTGTCCCAGTAACCGACCCCCAGCCTTCACTGCATCAACACACAGTCGCATAGGCGCACACACCATTATGTGGGTCTTTGTAAGAACACACACGCAACAGGGCTACGGAGTGTGTGGGAACCTCATGGGGACTGAGTGATCTGATACGCATCAAAGAGAATATGTTTTACATTTGGCACCGGGCCCGGGAGAGAGCCGTGCAGCAGAAGAGATCATCCGGTTTTTCTACGACCAACTTTTTCTCCACAAATCGCAAACTGATTTACATCTCATTTATCATCCACCACACTGATGTTAACATGTGCACTCAAAACTGACTGAACTTCAGCAACATTAGTCAAAGTAGAAGATTCCAATGTTGCCCAAAAAAATTGACTCAGGCAGTCTAAATTTAGAGTTTTTGTTCCGTTACTTTGTTATCTGTTGTTATGGTACTAGGCAATGCCTTCACCTTCAGTTCTAAAATGTAAGTGGCTGCTAACCAGCTTCGTGTTTACCTTCCGGCTCACCCTTTAGCCAGCTTGCTGTTGTGGACGTCCTCATTTAGAAAGAGTTTCTCCTCCTAGCTGTGAAGGGACTCCAGTTGCACTATCCTGGACTACAGCTAGCTGGAGGGCCATCCAAACCAGAAGCTGCAGTAAGTGGGGAAACTGGTTTGTGTGCCAGCTCTTACACAGAACTCAATGCTGCAGACCAGGACAAAGACTTCCATCTCTGGGTGCAATCCAAGATGGTGGAGTTTATGGGTCCAGAGGCTGATTGAAGAGGCTGATTATACCATCCAGATGTTTCTTTTTCACAAAGAATTTCGCACTTAAATCAGACATTTTACTATTTACTGAAAAATATCAGCTCATTTTAAATTTGATGGATGCAATATGCCTCCAAAAAGTTGGGCCGAAGGGAACAAAAGGCTAGAAAAATAAGTGGGACTAAAAAGGACAGCTGGAAGAATATTTTGTAACTAATTAGAAGCTAATTAGGTTAATTGGCAACAGGCCAATTAACCATTTTAGAGAGGCAGAAGTAGTGATGGGCAGACAGTCACCAGTCTGCAAAAAAATAAAAATCTGCATATTGTGGAGCAACTCAGAATAACTTTGTATATCTCCGCATCTACAGTACATAATATCATCAGAAATTCAAAGAATCTGCAGAAATCTCTGTGTTCAGGGATAGTGAATGCCCATGATCTTCAGGCCCTCAGGCAGCACCGCATTAAAAACGGGTATGATTCTGTCATGGAAATCACTGCATTTTACACGGCATCCCAATTCTTTTGTAATTGGTGTTGTTCAAGTGTACAAGAATAAATTTGCAAAGTGAAATTTTTAACCTGCATGCACATTCTTTTCACCTTCACTCCAAACTCTGCAGCCTTGCCTCATCTGTCTTTCAGTCCGTCACCTCTCCTCCATCTCTTCTTGTCTCAGGATAACCAGTGAGCACAGTAAAGTCCAGGTTGTAAATCGTTCCATTCACAGACGTAACCGGGCTGTCCTTCCCGACTCTGCTGCTTGTAAACTTTCCAGGCAGGCAGCCTGTCTGATAAGGTCGTCCTCAGGGGACGGTCATTACATTAATGAGTCATTGGAGCTCTGTTTTTCCACCTTTCATTAAAACTCCTGTAATTCAGTCTTTGCCATAGAACAGGAACCACAAACACCAGCTAATACAGCCACGGGGTCGGGGAAGAGGTCGGAAAGCATCGCGGCTGAAGTTGCAGTCTGGAGTTCAGTGGTTGAACCTGTGCAAGGTCCTGCACTCGTAAAAGTACATTCTGTTGAGGCAGTATATTAGGAAAGTCACAGGAGTGTAGTTTCACTCCCGAAGTAAGCTTTCTATCAAATGACAACACTGAAAAATCGTGTGCAACTTCATCCTCCAATGAGGAGGATTACTTCCTATATTATGGATCAGATTAGTTTAGAACAAACCCCCAGTTTCCCGACTGTTTGACAACGGAGTCACAGTCAGAGTTCATCACTGCACCAGGAAGTGCTGCTTATTTTGGCAGAAGTTAAAATTTCCTCTTTGTGAGAGTAGGTGTTTGCAAAGGTAGAATCCAAATTACACGAGCCACTGCCAACCCCCCCCCCCCCCCAAAAAAAAAAAAACCTCTAAGAAAACTTGTTAAGAAAAAAATAAATTCCAAACCTCTCGACCTTCCCAATTGGAATTCAGAACCAAAAATTGCCTGTACACTGTATGTTCATTTAAATGACCGGGGCAGTTTTACGTGTTGACAGGACTGTACCGTAGGTACCACCCAATCTTCAAAAATTGTTTTTGTTAACTTTATTATTGTTCAGCACATGTGATACGCTTCTGTGATTCTTCTCAGAATTTAGTAAAACTGCCTTTTTAAAGCATGCAGGGCAGGTTTGGAATAATTAGTATATACAGTACATCACATAAAATGCAGATTTGATATCGTGAATTTTAAGCATCACCTAAAAAGATGTTTCAAGAGGACTGTAATTGTTTTTAATACTCAAGTTTTGTACCTTTAAGCTCTGGCTCATTAGGTATTTTGGCCTTTGTGAGTGTTATGAAGTAATAGTACACATTCTTATGTACCTGTGTCTGCTCACTTTACACACTTTTCTCATTTATGATCAAAAAGTGTCTTTTGGACTTCTAGTAATATGAATGTCGAAAGATTAATTCAGCAAGCTGAGTAAACAAGCTTCCTGTACATGATTAAATATGCAAAGAGGACTTTCTGGGCTTGTTGGAGGGTTTGCCTTCTCGACTTTATTTTCATGAAACGTAACGTTAACTTTTCAAAGGAAAAGACAAATAAAGCAAAGCAGCAGCAATATGTTAAATATCTTTGGTATAGCCAAATGGAAGCGTTACAGCATAATAACTGTAAGGTCAAAGTCCATGTAAGAGCTTTGATTTGAAATGTATCCTCTTTGAATTTCTGAAACTATGCCTGTTTACCATGTGGCTAAATGGCAGCTTAACCCCATTCCTACCAGTTAGTAGTTCACGAGTTTTGTCTTCATATTTTTGCAAAGACTCAGTTTTTTTTAAGTTTTTGATCAAAGGTTCTCTGTGCCTCAGCTTTTGGTGTTATTAGTTGAATTAAACAATATATAATATGAATTAAGATTCACATATAACCCTCCCCTAGCCTGCACAATACAGGAACCAAACCAGGAGGTACATCTTGTTTACTTGAGCAGCCGTGATCAGCTCCATCGAGTCCGTCAGGCTCAAAATAACTGAAATGTTTAAACTTAATTTTCTGCTGGGCTTTGCACCGTGATGCCGCCCATGTCACGGGTTTAAAGTCTGCAGCGTGCCGCCACGGCTGATGAGCAAAGCACTGCAAATGCAACAGTAACCATGCCATCACCCAACCTCCTCCTTTCCAGTCCAATCTAATGTTCAGCTAGAGTGCGCCCGTGATTTTATTTAACCTGCACTAAGCTAGCATCTGATTAATACAGTACATGACAATCTAAGGCTGAGAGAAAGAGAGAGAGAGGGGATGTGGGGAAAGAATGAGTGGTAGGAAAGGTGAGAGGAAAGAGAGCGAGAAAGAAAAATAGAGAAGCGTTGTTTATTTTCCCGACTACATTTTTATTCCATTATTCTGGGAAAACAAGCAACAACAAGAAGCCCATTACAGTTTCATTCCCCTGCAACTTCCCTGAACTGTGAAATCTATAAGCCAAGAGTTCAGAGCAGGGGAGCAGGGCGGGAGAGGCGAGGAGGGGAGCAAGGATGAGAAATTAATTATTTGGTGGAGGCGACACGGTTCATTTGGCCCAGAAAAGGATGTACAGGGAGCCGACGGTGCACCGCTGTTCATCACAAGCAGCGTCAGGTCGGCTGAGAGAGGAACACACAGACGAACCATTTTCATAACCACTGACTAATTCAGCTTACATCAGTCGAATTTTTATTTAATTCAGAAATCACAAAAAGGAAGGTGGCTAGGAGGAGAAGCATTCAGAGACGGAAGGTGAGTAAAATTATTTTAAAAAAACAGCAGGATGTCTCTACCTTAAGGGGCAAACACTATAATCAAAAAATAAATAAATAAATAACATTAAAAAGCAGAGCAGTACCAATAGCTGAAATAATTGGGGTTGTTTTCACAGCTGAAGGTGAGCAGAGTGAAGGGCAAAGTAAATACAAATTAGAGGCACAATGCAGGAGTCAATAGTGCTCTTGAAACACATTATGCTGGACAAGCGGATAAATTATATACCTTCATGGTGAATTCTAATTAATGCTCATGGCCACCAGCAGGGCTTATCCACTTAAAGCACAGCTGCATTCCAGAGGACTGCTGGAGAAAGGGTATGCAAAACAACTGATTGCACACCTCCCGGCTAACAAGTCCGAAATACTTTTCTTGCCGTGCAGATTGGATTAAAACGGTGGCCCGCAGGTAAGTCAACAGAAACAAAAAAAAAAAAAAACGAGCTGTGTTTGAAGTTTATCTGCAAGAGAACACAGGAGCTCTAATGGGAAGCCGCCTTCTTTGTATCCTGATACGGGACTGAGTGTCTCAGGCTGTGGGATCTGCATTCCAGTTTGGTCAATGTCATTCTTAAAGTCATTGTTCCTGCTTTGAGTTATATTTATGTCTCACTGTCTTTATACACATCTTCAATATGGGAAACAGAGACCACTGTTATCTGACTGACAGTCTGGAATTGTTCCTTCATGTCTGCAGGTAAGGCGAAGGCTCTCATTTCACTCATGAAGATCACCGTTAGGATCATAAAGAGGTGACAAAAGTGTCACTGCAATGCAAATTGTGTGCGTCAGCGAGCAAGAAGCAGCAAAATGGGAAAAGCAACAATCCCTCCTTTGAATGTTATCCTACGGCTAAGAAAACTACTAAACAAATGATTTTTAAAGGATTATTGTGATGCTAGCAGTCTCAAAATATGTTCAGTCCATTATTCTAAGGGGACAGCAGACTAAGTTCACACCCAGGACCTGGAGAGGGATGTTGGTGATGGGAGATGAAAATTGTGGTCTTTGGGGCTGGGAGAGCTGGCAGCTCGTTACGTGTGAAGACCAGATTGAATGCTAATGACGTGTTAATTATTTTACCAGTCAGCATGTGCAGTTTTTGCACCTATAAAGAAATAAACAAATACATACATACTGCAGTATTATTGCACATTCCCCGTGCTCTCTGTCAGACTTGCTCTTTTGAATCGCATCTAAAATGAACCCCTTTCTGACCGAACCCAGCAATAATCAACACATCTTTAAATTTAGATTCTACTCTTTATATAAAAAGATGTACCTAATAAAGTTTTTAAGCACAGACTTATTTTTTTTTTTATTGTCGGGCTTGCCCTTTAAAAGGAAAATGTAAGTATTTATTGAAATCCCCTCAAACAGCTGCTGTTGTTAGAGAGAAAGAAAGAAAGGAAAAAAATGATATTGCGTTGAATTGCGCTATCACCACGGTCAGTTTTTCATTAGTTCTGCCAAACTCATGACATTCAGGTCATTTCTAGAATGAAAACAAAAGAACAAGAAAGTTAAAAAGCAAAAAAGCAATAATGCAATTCACGGGTTTGTCTTCGGTCAGCGGTCAGTAGGGGGAGGAGAGCAAATTAGCCAAACTTTCTTTGCCAGTAACCCTGGCACAAAGCCAGTCGTGACTCGGTGGTGTGCTACTTCTGAAAAATCAGCCTGTTAGAGGAGAATAGTAAAAATGTTCTTGAGAATGAAGGGGATTGCTCCTGCTTCCTGCCCTCACCTGAACAGTTTCTCATCTTTAAAGAGCACTAACGACTTCTCTGCAGCGCACTGACAGCTTTCATCAAAGTCTTCCTTCAAGTCCTGCGTCTCTGCAGCGTTTCCCCTCTCTAACTGGTTAGTGGACCGGTGGTAACGGCAATCAGGAATTGCATCCTAACCCTGATAATAACCTGCCATGCTCCCAGGCATTAAATGATATTCTACAGCTGAACCCATTGCTCCTCTTAGCAGCAGGTGGCCTCGAACAGGACCTTTTGTCCAATGGAAATGGAATGAACTGTTGGCACAAAACCACTGCTGAGAGCCACACCAACATTCAGACACCAGCAACCACCTTATTCTTGTTCAGTCACTTCTCAAACTCCTCTTTTACTGGCCCTGTGTGCTGTTTCCATTGTTGGCTTTAGCTAAAAGTTTAGAAAGTCAGATTTTAGGCTCTCTGGAGCAAGCTTTGGAAAACTTTTCAGTTTGTTTCAACTTCCCGTCGGACATCAGCCACATTCAGAACAAATTCTAAGAATGTAAGGAAATGTTTCCACGGGCAAAAATGAGCAATCAGTTGTCATTAAATGGAAAAATCCATCCTCAATTAATGAATTAATGGGAGAAAAACAATCCTGACTGAAAATTTGCAGCTTTTAGTTGTAAACTTACAGGTAGATACACCTGATGCATTTTTATGCATTATTTGTGCAAGAGTGAAGTCCAGGAAAAAAATGCTCCGCATGTTTATGATCGATCAAGACATTGTCTGACACACTGTGCTGTGTCCGGAAATAACAATATGAAATATCTTACCTTTATTACAGAGCTCTAATGACCATCCACACAGAGACAAAATCAAATTATGGACCTAACCTATTAATACTACAGCTAAAGACTCAGCTGAGACAAATTAACACAGAGCCTCTTTTCTTCTGCCATATTTCTTCCCTGTATTCAGCCTCCCACTCTTCTTTAATATAATGGTAGAACTGTTGAAATCGATGAGTATTAAATGGTGCCAGTGTCTAAACTGGCCATCGAGAGGTCGCCGAGTTCAGCGGCTCTGTAGCGGTGCCACGGCTGGACCGCTGCCACAGCAGTGCTATGTGTCAGCTGCTAAAGCCAAGGTCTGATTTAGAGATTTCCAATACACCAGTAACACACTGTGCTATACTGAGAACCCATTGCAGCCATAACTCCGCATCAGCAGCCTTCAGGTTTGTCAGTGCAAAGTGAGTAGGTGTAGCGCTGTGAAGCTAAACAGAATGAAATCCAAGGAGTGAATATGTTTGGGTACCTGGATGGTCAACTGTGAGTATACCAAAAGCAATCAACCAACAACACAACGATTCAGTATGTTGTTATTAAAGCATGTTACACTGAGGAAAACTAAGCCATCAGACACTTGGCAATAACTGAGAATAAATACAAGCAATATTAAAATATATTAAAGGCCTTATTAAAAACAATAAAAACAACAACAATACAACAATTTAGAGAGTACCGCCTTGTTTGTTTGAAAATGGGTTCCCACAGGGATCAATACCAGGTCCCATCCTATTCACCTTCTACATAAATGAGCTCGAATCACTGATGAGTAACAGTTTTATTCATTACTATGCTGATGGTTATAATCAGTGTTCTACTGACAAAGGAGGAAATTCAGATTCATGCATTTTTCTGGTATTAAGAGCTTGTTTTGATATTTTTAAGACAACAAATTCAGAACATTAAATTGTTAGATTATTAGAAACGGAATAATCTGCATTTCTCAGTGGACTAATTAGAGTAATCATTCATTTTTAAATAACTTCAAACTGAGAGGCCATTTAGAATCAAATTTAAGTGAATAAGGTCGCAACAAGGTTTTAATCAATTTAATCAATAAAATCATTAATTTATCATTTATATTTTATTGATTAAGGTCCAAATATTTGGAGTATTCGCTGCTGAAAACGATGGAAAATAACAATTTGATAATCTCAGTTCCTTAGTTGCTGTGTAAAAGCAAAGGAAGGATAAATTCCTTTATTGCATGAAGCCTTCCAGCATTAACCCGAACACGTTTAATTTCCTCCAGTGTCCTAATTACCCTTCGCTGACTCTTTTGTTTTATCCCCTCTTCAACTCGAATGTTCAGGACATAACAGGACTGTTCAAGTCAATAAGGTTTTAGAATTAGAGGCTAAATTGAGCGTCCCAGAGTCCACTGACTTCAGCAGAGCGCTGGCGTTGCCACTCCACAGACAGTGCCAGAACAATTAGAGGCAAAGACAGGATTTGTGCTTTTTTTTCTTCCTTTTTTTTTTTTTTGTGGTTGGGGGGGGGGGGGGGAATTAATTACACAGTAAAATAATCCTGAACATCCCTTAAGCGAGTCGCTCTGGTGTCATGGTGTTATCCTATGAGCAGCACAAGCGGAGGAGGGAAGAAGAGGAGGAGGAGCTGAGGAGTTGCTGATTTTACATTTAGACTTAATGGGTAAAGATGTCACCAAGGACACATTACACATTTGTTTTATCTACTTAACATTTATTTAACTGGCTCGTCCTACTGAGATTAATGTCTTGTTCAAGGAAGACTGAGTGAAGCCAAGAGAGCAGCACCGAGACAGACATTAGAGATGAAGACAGGCAATAAAGAAAAATGCACAAAAGCAAAACTACAGATCAGAGATTCCACTTTGCTTTCTTCAGTATTAGGAAGGACATTATCCACTGTAGCGTCTAAGAGTCAGCAGCACTTAGTATTGTTTGCACATATTTGACACATGTTCCTTAAAAGCCCGGCCCCAGTTCATAACATCTTGTTACAACATAACCAAAGACCGCAAAGATTAAATCTTACTTTAAAACAAGTTTGATATTTCAAACAGTCCTCCCACATGTGCAAGCAACCCATTACAGTGTTCCTCAAATGGCACAAGTGGTTTCATTAAAAAAGGACATAAAAAGAAGAAGGGGGTAGAAAGGGCATTGTAGCACAAATACCTGACTTTGGACCATGAAACTGGAGTTTGAGTCTCATCTAGGGGCATTTTTCCATTTTGCTTTCATCTTTTTGGTTTGGGGACAAGCAGTGACTGGTTCATTTTAGGCACACAGACTCCTTGGTTTGAATTCAAAACACATATTTTTTTCAATTTTATCCACAGTAGTAAGCTCCATTTTCCAGAGTACCAAATCCTGCCCCCCCTAAAGGTGACACACGACGTCAGCTGGTCAACATAACTGCAGGTCATAATGACAACATCAACAAGGTTCAAGTCCCTCCACGTCACATCAACCACCCAAAGCTTTGATCTGTCAGCAACTACATTACATCTCCTTAAATGCCTCATGCTAACAAACACAGTAAGAGCTCCCCACTTTCACATGTCCCTCTACACAGGAGCGCTGCCTTCAGGTCCACCCCCCTTCAGGCCGTTTATCTTGTGAATCACCTAATGTTCATTCCTTAAAGCTTTATCACCGGCTTTTCAACTCCCATTTCCAACCCGAGCCGATCCCGGGACTCAGGTGATATTAGCACTAAGCCTCCTTCTTAATGCCTGAAAGAAGCTGGAATCAAAAGTACAGCAGCCATCAAGGAGCCTCTGTGACCTTCAAACTCTCTTCGGGGGAACAGGCGTGCCAGAGCCACAGGGGGAAAAAAAACAGACTTCCACTCGACTGAAGGAGGTGATTAGGAAACACTGGTCTGCTTGGTGGGTGATTAGGATGAGCCAGGTGTAGTTGAGGAAAAAAGGATTAATTAAACAGAAAACAAAACAAACAAACGAAAAGAAAAAGCATATTTAAACCAAAACCAGACATATTTGGAAAGGAAAACGTCGGATTTAAGCACATTCTCATGAGCATAATTTTACTTATTCTAATAGTGTAAATAAAAGGATAAAAGAGATTTTCGTCAGGGTTCGTTTAATAAAGGAAGTTTAATATTAGTCATTTTCAGAAAACCAGTAACCCATCTCGGGTTTTGCACCAAGTTTGGAATACCTCAAATGGAGAAAAAAAAAATTATTTCTCTGTGTGTTTATCATATATATCACATACTTGCTGCACCACTGTCCAATCTTCACTGCTCACGTGCAATGAAAAACTTAGTGGTGAGGCAGCCGAATGACATCTAGAACCGCCAGAGCTAGCATGTAGGTAGGAGAAAGTGAAACATGTGGGGAAGGGGATAGTTAGCAGAGATAAAACTTGCAGCAGCTCACAGACACTGCAGGGCAGATCAAGGACTGCTGTCACCACCTGCAAGCCAAGAAAGTGGAGTTGGACTGGGAGACTCCAGCGAGTTTCATCTATGGCATGAGACTCCCTGCAGAGGCAGCTAAATGACACTGATGATGACGACACGTAACCGTGAACCCTCAAGCCTCCAAACAGAGATGGGACAGCTAGTTATTAGTGACAGAACCGGCATGAAGCACCTAATGATGCAATCTACGCCGTTACTCTGAAAAGAATATTGTGTCAAAATAACTTTGTCATCCATAGAATATCCCCCACCCCTAACAACAGATGACCGTGATATGAAACATATGTCACATGAATGTTCCAGCGCAGACTGACAATAGACTTCTATTGTATTTTTTTTTAATTTTTTTTTTTTGTCTTCTACAAACATAGTTGTGACAGCCAGACAGCTTTGAAAACAGCAACGAGATGAGACATGACGAATGACATAAAAAATCTCTGCCTTGTTCTTAGAGCAACTTTGCAATACAATGAATTATTCAAAGTGCTACTATTAAAATTTTTAATTAGCCTTTGCTGGAATGAGTCTTCCCACCGAGGGTAATCTGGGCAACCTTTGCTCAGACAGATGGCTGCAGTAAATTGCTGCTTACTGTTTGGGATTTTTACTTATTTAAGCCTGCATGCAAAAATGATTCCTATTAAAAACACAAAGTCGCCGTCTTTGTATGGCTTACACTTCCTGAGACCCATTGCGGAGTTATTTTAAATCATGCAGAAAAGAAAAGTGTCGGGTCAGGTCATTCCACCATCTGTCGCTCCCGATTTGGGACAAGGCCAAGTGTAATATTTTGCTATTGTCATCTAACAAAAAGCTGAGTCATGTTGACTCATCTCTTTCTGTGCCACTAATCTACTTTTACAACTATTCAACAAAATATGAACAGCCATCAGAATCGGAGCAGCTCCTCCTAACAGAACACAGTATCTGCCGGTAAATCCCTGCACTGTACTGCGTGTAATTAATACTTGCTCTTTGCCACATTTCCCACCCACAGTCTAATTTAAATGCAATAACGGTACTAACTGTGTGCGTCCCACAGCAGACCACATTCAGCATGTTCGAGCATCAGCCTGAGCTGGCATATTTAAGATCCGTATCCTTGTTATCAGATCCCAGATATACTTTGAAATCAGCTATAAAAATCTGGATATGACACCAGATGAATGATACTGGATTATCTGCCATGCAGGCGTATGTAAATGCCATTCAGTTTATTGCTCAGTTTTTTTTTTCTTTTATATCAACTTTTTCAGTCCAACCGTTGTCGATACTTTGCTTCTCACTTGTGCAGGGAGAATGACAGTATTTGTCTTCTTGAATGGGCAGATTAGAGACTGCTTTATAGTTATAGTTATTGCTTCCATCTAATGTATAATGGAAAACTGGAGCTACAAAGTTTTTCCAGCCGAGCAAGGTTATTCTAGTTAATGAAAACTAAACTTAAACCTGAGCAAGAAAGGATTTGCACGGGGATACTGCAGAGGGGCTCAAATGCTGCACAGTGGCTGTGGTAACATAACTATAGCTCTTAATAAAGATGACCAAGCCTTCACAGATGGCTGGAGGGGAGGTGATGGAGTAAGTCACACGGTTTTGCATTTGGGAATATCTTGAACTTAGTTTAGTTTGGCTAGGTTCAGGAAAAGATTGGGTCAAAATATGACCCTTCACAATATTAAACGTATGATGAAAAATGACACTTTAAAATTTAACCCTGAGTTGTTCTTTGCAAGTATCCATATGTGGTGAGTTGATACAGACGCCTCAATCACAGCTGCCTTAACCCCACAAAGGTTAAGACATCTTGGGCTTATCTTAAGATGCCAGCTGCTTTAACAAAACAGTGCTTTTTGATCACCTAGAAATGACAACAGCCTGGATATTCCACTAGATGTGAGTCCAGCATGGTATCATATGAGGTAAAAAAAAAAAAAAGTCAGTGATATCAAAGAGAATGAAAAAACATGTAGAGGCAAAGCAGCAGCCATCATGTTTCTGAGCCACAAAGCAACTGGAACAACTATCCGGCCCTGCGAGCTGCCTTCAGCTCATTCGCATCCACCAAGTTACTTTATAATTATCAAACCGTCTCATCTGTGCGCCTCACGCGGGCTGTTAGAAGTCAGCAGTGACAGTTTCTCTGTGAATCAAAGGTGATCCATCACGTCAGGCCCTACACCGACGTGCTTTGATTTACACACATACTGTCCAGGTGAAATATCTATTGTGACGCCCATATCATAGCAATCAATAATCCTCGCGGTGAGTGAGCCACATCAAAAGCATGTAGGGGGAGAGAAGAATGTAAACCCTCAAACACATTTGCAACTGACTGACATACAAGCGAAATTAGGTGGATCATAAGTTAGTGATGACATTTTGTTTAATGCTCCAGTCATGATTTTTGTTTTAGTTTCATTTTAGACTTTGTTTTCACTTAAGGCATCAAAACTATCCTGTTTGGGTTAAATCCATCAGACAATACATTTTTGTTCACTGAGGCAAGACACGACACAGCTCCTTGACTTAATGCAGTAATATAAAACAAAAGACCTTGCGTCCTGTCCTGTTTTTTTCTTCTGTTCTTTAATTCTAGTAGAATACCAGGAGATGTTAGGATCAGCGCTGAAATTGTATGAATTTGTTCACCACCTGTCACCCGCTGCAGCTCACAGCAATTTTCTAGTGCAATACAAAGACACTGCCATGAGCTGCAGCCTGTGACGGTGTGTTGAGAGGCAGCTAAATGACAAAGAGGATGCAACTACAGCTGGGAAATATTAGACAGGAAGGGCTGAAGCTAGCTGGTTAACAGTGACTGAACTTTCAAAATAAGAGCATGGGGACTGTTCACTGAAAAATCTACAGAGATGATTAAAAAATGCTAACATAATTTGCAAAATATACTTGGGCAGCTGTCTAAGTACAGTCTGTGTGGGAGACACCTTTGTCTAGCAAAAATTTCCAGCTTGTACAGCCACAAGATCTCACAACCGTGCATTCAGGAGCTAGGACTTCCAAAAAAGTATTTAATTTGTCCCGAATCAGAACCACTGACGGTGAAAGAGAAAAAAAAAATCCTGGCGTGCTGCGCTGTGTGCATGATATGACAGGGAAATGAAATGTATTAGTCTGCACTGAGAGAAATTCATCCAGCTAGAAAAAGTAATACTGCTGACATCTGTAAATGGTGGTGTGAGAGCGCTGTACATCAACCTAATTCAAACTGATTGAATTAATTTAGTTTCTACATGAAGTGTTCTCAAAGAGGGAAGATAGTTCTAAAATGTATCCATTAATACAGTCAGATCATTTATATAAGGTTAAACAATACAAGTGAGACAGGTTCAATCTGTCAAAAAGGGAAAGGATGTGGTGTGTAAATGTATTAAATGAAATGGGGGAGAAAAAAAAACATACATCATATTTTAATGGCAAATCAGAGCTGGTGAGTTTGTATAAGAAACAGAAACAAGAAAGAAGGGCAGCATGAAAGGTGAACGCTCAGGGACTGATGGAGTGACTCAGCAAGAATTCAAGATACGGAAAAAAACTCGAGGAGTAAAGAAGAAATGACAGATATGATGGCCAAGAAGCAACAAGAGAAATGAGCATGAGCTTCATTTTCATCAAGCAGCTCACAGCGGGGGATTTCCATCAGGGCTGCCTGTGTGCCGCCGCCATCAGGTCATCAATCCCTCCCCAGCCACCCTCGCCCTCTTTCTCCCCAGCATCTCTTTCTCCTGCTTTGACGGCAGCCACTTTCTGCTTCCCTCTCTTCCACCCTGTGGTCTCTTCTGGTCGTGTGAGCTTGTAAAACCCGTCAGCGTGATGAGACCCTATGCAGGATTGATTTCCAGAGTGGGTGAGGAGTGTTAATTTTAGCCCACCACCCAAATCTGAGAGAATGTGATAGAGAGGTGAATGATGGCTATGTAGGTGGTGCATCATGGGGGACAAGCTAATAATTTGTAATGGCTCCCAGAGCGCTGTTCACCTCCCAGGATGCCTCAGGATAAATGTGATCTGCTTTTCAGTGACAATAATGTGCCACCTTTAGAAAACAGGAACCAAAGAAGATGAAAAAAAAAACCACACACACACACACACACACGGGTAATTTGCATGCTTGAGACAACCGCTGTATTCAGGCAAAACCTGGCCTGATGTGAAGGGTGACAGCTTTACTTTGCAGCAGTCTCACAGGAACAAGGAGGTAAAGAATGGATTGAAATTAGACACAGCTGGTCCAGTTTTTAACAAGCCTGGTATTTACCTCGAAATGAACCCAAGAGCATAGAAGAAAATTACCATCCAAAATGAGCCATACTTAGGACTCATATCCCTAATTTGTGATGCCAGTTAACTGGTAAACTACCTAAAATATATATTCTTGTATTTTCTGTGACTGAAGAGAATTCTTTGTTAAATCTGAGTAAATTTTATACAGATTGCAGTTATGAAATAATATTATTAATACACTGTGAAACAAATGGAGCATTATAATCAGCTGAATTTCCACTGAGTCCCTTGTCCTGCAAGCGACTCCAGCCGCACCATCCTGGACTGCCGCTGGTGACAGTGGACACTGTTCTGCTCTACAGCCTTGGTGACATGAAGCAGTTCTACACCTGCTGCAGGTTTCAGATGCAGTGGCCAGCTCGCAGCAGATCTCTGGAGCAAGTACTACTACAGTTGTCAGCTGCAGGGGGAAAAAAAAGACCTGTTGGGAGAGGCAGCTGAATGATAATAAAGGGCTGCCACAACTGCCAGCTGGTAGGGAAACACTGGAAAGGAAGGACTAAGGATAGTAGTGATAGCGATAGAGGTAGATGTCAGCAACTAAGAGCAAGGGGATTCTCAACTACTACAATAATTCATGGATGTCATAATCCTCCCAGATATAAAAAAAACTCCTGTAAAAATTGATTTGGCTGATCTGTTCAAGATCATCATCATCAGGCAACTCGAGATGTTAGAGTAATGTGTGTTTACAGTCTCATTTTAGGGGGCAAATGCTGAACACCATGAACTTAAAAAAGTTAGAAAAAAAAAACCTGAACATTCTCCTGGTCTCCCTCCTCATGTGACTGCAGGCCTGCCCAGAAACTGTGGATTTTACTGCCAAAAACTGCTGAAAACTGATCATCTCTGAAGAGACAGCTCCTATCACCAGGGCTGCTCCTCTACATGAACTTGTGTTATATTAAAATAAAAGAAAAGAAAAAAAAAGAAATAGCAGCTGTGCTGGAGCCTGTCTGGAGATGTGATGGTCCAAAGAATTTAAATGAAGTACCTATTTACTGTTTTCTAAGCCCATTTCTGTAACATTTTGTTCACACTTGTTTCCGTATATATTTTCCTCCTGTTTTGGAGCGGCTGCACTGGTTGATGATTCTAATGTTTGAATTGTGCTTTGTAAATAATTTGCTATGCTGCTTCGGAAACTTTCGCTCCCCAGGAGTCTGTGTGGGTGCGTTATTTCAATCTTGTTTTCTCTTGTTTTATTTATTTTGATTTTTTTAAGTTGGCAGATAAATCAGCCTAATTTTGCTACTTTGGCTTCACTGCATTCATTACCTTCCTTGTTAAACTTGTTTTCTTTGTTATGCTGGCCTTTGCTAAGCCTGGGGGAAATTTCGGTCGAATCAATTGTAACACTTTGTGAATACAAACATCGGGGTTTTGAACTCAGTAATCGGATGGTTCCTCTGCTATTCTGCGTCTCATTCACCCGATTAACTCTTGCCTCTCAACAAAAAAACAGCACATAAACGTGGCTTTTTTCATAAAATCAGAAGGTGATCTGAAGTTACTGCTGATGCTGAATATTCCCGGTAGAAATAAAATAAAGTCAGTGATTGCCATAGTAATCACTCTTCCCACCCCTGAGCCACGGGAACTTTAATCTGTCACTTCACACTGTGGGATTTTGACAAGGGATTCCCAACATGAGGCTTTGGTAAAGGTCCCCTACGGAATAGTTTGTGCACAGCACACGTCCTTTAATCCCAATCACTAGTAAGCAGCAGGAGAGAAAGTGCTTACAGCAGGGGTGGTCGCAGCAGGAATCAAACCCTCAACCGTGACAATACTAATGCTCTGCACTATTCATTAAGCTACAGAGAGAAGTGAACGCCTCAAAAATGCAACGAACATGCTTTGCTCTTTCCAACGAGCCACAGGTTGCCTAATACAATAACTGTGCTGAGAGTAATATTTGATCTCAACACATACGTGAAGCAAACTCTGCTTACAGCTGACACACAAAACAACTGGGAAAAACATGCACAGCTTCCTTCTTAAATATATTTTACAGCTGTTCCTGTGGTTGTATAGAATAGACTGTTAATACTTTACAATGCAGGTGCATGAGAAGTGATCTGTTGCATCTTCACTTTCTACTATAGAATTTGAACAGTTCCCTTAAAGACCGTGTTCACTTTTGATTTTAAAACACTTTGCACTCAGTGAGTTGAAATAAGCCACACACTGTGGTCGCACACATGCATGTCAGAGATCCTCCTCGCTGACAGAAGCTGAGAGTGGCTTCTTCACATTGAAGAAGAAAAGTGTGAATGGCGGGAGCCAACTATGGACTACGGATTGAGACTTAAGAGTCTTACTGGCACCGAGCTTATCTCCAACCTAATCCAATTATAATAACCAACAGCCCAGTCATAAGGCTGTCAGGACTGTAAGCCTATTACAATAGATCCTGTTCCCTCAGATTGGTGGCAGGGAGGAGGAGGGTGAGGGCTAGAGGGGTAGAATGCAGAGAGGGGGATTGTGAAAGAGAGAGAGTGTAATTGGCTTTGGATAAGAGGGAGAATGGTATGAATAATCAGCGATGTTGTGTGTGAAGGAAAATAGACGTGAAGAGACAAAAACTGAGCCTGACAATGAGCTGCATTGTTTGTTTGTTTGTTTTTTGTACACTGCTGTGTTGATACAACGCATTTCTGAAATTCAGGACAGCTTATTGAAAATATCAAAAATTGTGACTGCAGTTGGGATAGGCTCCACCCCCCGCAACCCTGAATAGATAAGTGGAAGAAAATGGATGGATGGATGGATGGATGGACTTGTGACTGTCAGATGTCCGTTTACCTCCGTCTGACTAAAATTTATCTGGAAAAGTTTGTTAGTGTAGCAGCAGTCCATTACTTTTGAAACATGTATTTGCAGCAGCAGGCTGGGTAGTTTCCAACCCTCTCAGGTCCATTCAGTCCCCAAAGGTAATGATGTGAAACTTATTACTTTGCCACTATTCCCTGGTGGTCAAGAGCACTGGATTTTTATAAAACATGCAATTTTTATTTTTCATTACTTTGGGCATCCCTCAGGGTTTTAGTATTGGGCCTCTGGTTTTTTACAGCTTCTAGTTTTTTTTTTTTACTTTTTCATGCTAAGACTCAAGACTTCATCTACCACTAATCACAGCTGTGTAACTTGTTGAATTTGAGCTGAATCTGTTACTTGACTGATCAATTTTTACATTTTGATTATGAGTATATGCTCTTTGAAATGAAAGGGGATGTGGCAGTGGGGTTGATTAAATAAAATGCAATGATGCTTTTGATTCATGCAGTTCTTTCCAACTGCTTTAATGCTAATTGCCCAAAAGGAGGAGAGAGAACAGACGGACACTTCCATAATAAACCAATATGTATTAAAGGCACCGAATCCCAACAGCTTGAGGTTGTTCAGTGGATATCAGTTCAATAGTTCAGAAATAATTACAGTACTAATCCACTTAACATGAGCTAAGTAGGTATAATTTTGTGTCCATCCTGACCCGAGCCCTAATGGTTCAGTCATATTAGAGCAAAAATAGAGTAAAGTGGCAACCTCTTTGCAACAAGAAAAAATCTGTGGTTTTCCTGTGATTGCATTTAATTTTTTCACATTCACTGACTCATTGCAATTAGTTGCAGCAACCAGCTGGTCACCCAGAAGTTGAGCATGCAACACCCTCAACAACTGGTGACGGCAAGCAGATTCCCAATGTGCTGCAATCAATGTGCACCGATCATTGCAACTCTGCGATGCATTTCTTTGCAACAGGGGAGTCAACTCAGCTGGTTGCAAACCGGTTATATCTAGTTATATTCCAATATAAAAGCATGGTTGCCAAGCACCTAAGTCATTCTGCAGTTAAATCATTGTTAAATGATTCCCCTCGTGTGATTGTTGCATCAGTGGTTTGCCAGTGGTGACCCATTAAGTGTAGGGCTGGGTTTTGATTTAGCCACATGGCAAACTCACTCATAAACAAGAAAATGTTACTATTGAAACTATTCTGATACAATTTGGCATTTTTTTTTTGTTAAACATTTTTCTATTGGGAGTTCCAATCAGGTAAAAAATTCTATAGAAGGGGTTAAACGCTGACCAAATCCTACCCCTACACATATGGATCACTGATGACCTGGTGGATCTGAGTACTGTACTGTTATTTATTTATTGTTGATTTACTTATTTTCACAGTTTGTAAAGCTGTTTGTTTATATGTGTAAAACTCATTTAATGGGAACTATAGGCTAATTGGATATATTAGCTAACTTAACCTTTAGTTTTAGTTTTTGTTCCGGGGTTCTCAAAGTTTTGATGATTGAATGTCAATTAAGGCAACCACACAATAAAATTTGAAACTTGTGTAGGGACACTATACTGTAAAGCAGCATTTCTGAGTTCTATAGATAAACTCCCAAATTTGATGTAAAGACAGAGAGGAACGAGGGAAAAACAGAAGAGAAGGACATTGGGCGTGACTGCCAAAGCCAGATGGCAGCCGGTCTGATAAACACACATACACACACACCCACTCTCTAATCCTGGTTGACAATCTTTATCCCCAGACCTCTTAGTGACCCTCCATCACACAGAGGTTACATCAGAAAGCTGTCAACCTTCAACATACCAATTTCAGGCCTGGAATGATCTAACACAGACACACTGATACACAGAAATAGCTGTGATGTCAGGTAACATACACACTAGATGAAATAATACACAGAATTTCAACACATACACACGCACACACAAACTGTCAGATGCTAATGGAATGTAATGAAACCTATAGCACATCCATCCAAAGGGAAGAGCATCACTTCAGACCACCATGTGTGGTGAGGTCCCATGGATGGCAACACTATTTGAAACAAACAAAGGATCCTAAAATAAACAGGCCCAATCCCGTCCCATAATGCACCTTTTTGCAGGCTGAGCCATTTGTGTCATCCAGGTAACAAGCCTTCCGTGTTTCTGTTCAGAGGCTGTTTATTGTCTTTGCTGAAACAATAAGTTGATTTTTCTGAACATGAATTTTAGAAAGTTTGACAAAGGTCTGCCATCAGGTGGGAAATAAAACAAACAAATCGCTAAAGTTCTGCAACAGGAAGGCCAAACTTTAACTATACGCTTTATAAAAAAAAGGTCATTCAGTAGAATAAAAGCCATCACAAGCCTTTCAAATCAGTGCATTTTTGAATGTTTTCTTACAGATTTCTATGTAAATAAGAAACTAATAAAGTGTAGGTAAATCATTGCGTGTCACTGATTGCATCACTTTAATACGTTGTTTCATATTCCACCTCCGTTTCATCTATCACCGTGTCAGGAATCAGTTTTCATATTTTACTAGAAGTTCAGCCACTTCTGGGTACAGGTCGCAGGGGTAGCAATCTAAGCAGAGAAGCCCGGACCTCACTGTCCCTGGCCACCACCTCCAGCTCAGCCAAGAGAACACCGAGCCAACCGCGATATAATCTCTGCAGGGTATCCTGTGTCTGCCCCAGGGCCTCCTTCTGGGAGGATAGGAGAGACAGGATGGATGGATGAACTAAAAGTTCTTCTCAAACTGTGTCACCCCCACTTTGTTCATTTCAACTTTACTAGAATAGCTTTGTATAATTCACAGTTCAAAATGATCTTACATTGTATACCTGAAATTACCTGAGAGTACCATTAGGAAAAAGAAAACTTGTTTATGGTAGTAAGAAGCCTGAATTTTGGGTCATAGGGATTATTAAACATAATTAAACGCTTTGGCGAGGAGCATCCACCATTGCTATGTAAGAAAAATATGGAAATCATAACAGCAATAGCAATAACACTCTTGAGATTCCATTTCCATAAATGTGTTTCATCTGTTGTTCTGTGCACAGATTGTTCACCTGCAGGTGACCAAAGCCTGCTCAAACATGACTGAATCTGTCCCTTTCTTACAGATATATTCATATTCATGTGCAGATATTTATTCATAGAGACTAGGATAGCTTAAACCTGCATGATTGCGTCAGTTTTTTACCCTTCATTAAACACTAGTAAAGGAAGTTTGCTGTCTGCATTTAACCCACCCAAATATTAGGAGCAGCAGGAAGCCACCGTGTGGTGCGAGAATATGACTTAAACTGTTAATATCGACGAGGTCACCGGGGGAGGTAAATAACAGTTTTACAGGAGCTGTTTATAATGTCGCTGAGTTTTAAGGGCATGCCAAGAAATGTGTCCATTTTTGATTTAATTCTACATGCAGGTAAATACGCAGCTTATGAATTTAACCTTCTCTTCTTGACCCATATCATTTATTTATTAGTACATGCTTTAGAAATAGAGAGAAAGAAAAAAAAATCAGCTCCAAGCTTCATCTCTGGACCTGAAAGCTCACAACTCACTTTTATTCAAAGCGTGCCGACGAGTAAAACATTTTCACAGAAAAAGAGGAACATTTACAGGATCACAGGTAATTCGGGTACTTTTTTAATGGCTCCATAAAACTCATAAAATACAGAGTTTTATGGATACCGAACAACTTCGAGTAATTATATTTTCCCCAAAATGGATTTTCTGCAGAATGTGAGAACAGAGTATGCAGAGCCTACATTCAATTACGACTTGCTGTACAGAAACTCAAATTATAAGAAGCGGTGTTTCTTATATAAGAATCAGTTTATTTCTCTCAGCAAAGATCTTGCTGTTGGTTCAGCTGCTTGTAATTTTAGATACATTCATTTGCTCTCTAATTAGGCTGCAATTAGAACAAAGGTAAAAACTGGAAACTTCAAATTATCTATATGCGTGTCATTTTCGAAATGAGCTCTCCCTCTCTCTCTCTCTCTGCACCCCGTGGACTGCCCGGATCACTCAGTAATTAGGCATCCAGATAAGCTCAATCAATCCTAATGGTATGAGTGATTGGTAAAATTAGCTGGTGGGATGGATTCAAAGCCGCAGAGGGTGTGGGCATTACATACAAGTCACGACGAGCCTTCTTCTGGATTTCTCTCTTTGCACTTTTGTATTTTGCAGTTTATTTTGGTGTAGAACAAATTGAGCATCCCCAAAGACCTATGTGGCAAACAGACTTCAGTTCCAACTCCATCAACCATTTAAGAAGCAGAGCTGCAGCTTTCACACATTTCTACCAAACCTAAGTCTATCTATGTATGTATTTCTACCTATCTACCGTCCTTAAACCAGGAAAAAAAGAGCATTTAAAAGAAGTTGTTGCCACATGGTGCCCCCCCCCCAAACAAACCCCAAAACACAATAGGCAAAATCACACAGACAAGAGGCTACTAATATGCCCAATCCACAACACAAGAAAATGAAATCCCACAGGACTAATTATTGCATGCATTAAGAATCATAACTTTAAACACATGCTCACAGTGATTAATGGTGGCACTGCAACCAAATTTATGTTGCAGCGCTCCCAAAACCCATTCAAGGCCTATAAGTCCCAAAGGAACTGAGGTTTAACTCTGGGATTGTGCAGTGCCCGTCAGCGATATTGAACCGTGCAATCAAATAAACAAGGAAAAAGTAAACAAGTTTAAAACAAAATGCTCTTTGCTCTAAACTAAACTAAACACAAGGGAAAAACAGGAGGAAGGAGCGCGCGTCAGCCAGCGTTTCCACTTTATGTGTTCCCTTCAGTCCTCTGGCTGCCGGTTACACTTGGATTACATCTGTATTCATGCGTCATCTGTCAGTTCTTTGAACATGAATATTAATTAGCAGGTTACTTTCTGTAAGTTAACGCTTTTATCATTGCAAGCCATCTCGTTTATGGCACCACATACTGCAATAGCACTGAAGTTAATATTAGACTCAGTGCGAGCATCTGTGGCACACTTGTGACCAGATGAAGCTGCTAGGGGCTATCAGGCCAGCGCAGTGCCCTTATAAGTATGGAGCAGCAGGCTTCACATGGCAGATTCACTGTGCGACCACAGATCTTGAAACCACCAGTAATCTAATGTAGGAATAGCACCAGTCCCAGTTACAGATTAGGCGATTACATACAGCACACACTAGTCTCAAAGACATCAGAACATAACTTAAAAAATGCCCAAAAACACGAAGTAGACCCTAAATATCATTAGCTTTGATTATATGCTGAAAATGCTGAAGGACGATCAAAAATGGTGGAAACTTTAAGACAAATTTAAAAACTAATAAATAAATTCTGTCTGGGCTTCATTGTGTATTTTTGATTTATTGTACCAAAGGCTGAACTGGAAATCTGAAAAACACACTGGTCATTTTTGTATTTTTGGAAATGGCAGCACCATTGTATGAAAATCTTTTGCATTGTGTAACATACAATGCAAAGCAGTATGTGCCAGGAAAGGCATACCAACTCTTCCAGAAAGGGGTGAAAGCAGCAGCTCATTTAATTTAAAGCTTCAGATACTGAGAAGGCTAAAATACCTATGCAAAAAGAACAGTCTGTATAGTATTTTGCAGATCATGCATATATTCATGTCTTAATATATGCACATTTACCCTGTGCTGCAACCTGGACGTGGATAAGCAGTAGAAAATAGCAGAGGTGAGACGAAAAGAAGAAAGCAGCCTCTGGGTGGAAGATCCTCTGTAGAGGAGGAAAAGACCCTCAGTGAAGCATTTTCAGTGTCAAGAAACTCAGTGGTGGTGCTGACTTTTTCCAACAGGTTTTAATCATTCAAACAACTTTGATCATGCTACATGTTCCATTTTGTTCCTTTTGATATCTTGACTGATTCTGACTTGAAACCAAAACGGACTCTGAACTCACAAGAATTTAGCTGAAAGTTTTATTGTCAGTAAAGTTCTGATGGACGAGGAATTGATTGTTGGCAGATTTACCGCTGAAATCAGAAAGAAGGCGGAATCGTGTTTGTGCATATGTGAGTAACAAGTTTATTTTCTTTTCCTTGGAGCGTGTCCAAGACTTCTACCTTTATCGTTTGGCTCTCACCCCAGTCGGCCCAGTTTGCTTTCCAACAACAGAACCCTCCAAGCATGAAAAAGTAACACCAATTGGCTTTACTCAAAATTATTTCAGTCGCTTATTTGTTGAATAGAAAAAAGGAAACCTGTCTCATGGCTGCACTGGAACCAATTGGCTAAAACATAAGCACCTTTTTGTTACTGGGAAAGGGGCTGAAAGCTCACATTAAACTCAACGTTACCTCACTCGCCCTCAGTCCCCCTCTCTCACACACACATGCACACACACAGCCCTGGCTGGCCGCCATCAGCAGGGCAAAGAGCTGTAGGACATTTGTACACTGCAGGGCACATCTCTGCATAGTACACCATGCAAGCACACACACACACAGAACCACACACAGCTGAAGCGGAAGAGATAACAGCTAAAACGACTGCAGTGAAAAGGTAATCAGGTCTGTTCAGCCATGCAGAGTGTGTGAGAAAACTTCAGCTGAAAAGTTTGGAGTTTGATTTTCACTTTGTGCTCAACATCAAGAATGGGAGGGGCAGGTCTGGGATTGAAGGTTTCCAGACGTTGAATATATAAACTATGTTCTCATTCTTATACAAACCACTGAAAATATAAATTGCAGAATTTAAAACAGTTTTAATTTCCAGACATAACTAGCAACCGCAAGATGTCACAGACAGTAATAGAAGCTGATGATTGAAATAATTTTTTTAATTGATTTTTTTAATGCCACAAGCCTGATTATGTGCAAATTTGCTCATCACTTCTTTCTTCAGTCCTGCAGTCAAAGCTGCAGTATTGAAATTGGAAAAGGATGGTAAATATTGAGGCATCAACCTGAACCAGGCTGAAGGAGGGGCAGCAAGTTGGGGAAGACCAATTGGGGTGAGGGGAGGAAGACAGGACAAAAGACACACTGTGGAAGAGACCCAGAGATTAATAATAACTTGTGATTAAATGCAGCCTAGGCCTATAGGAACATAACTAAGGGAGGGTTCAGGGTGACCTGATCCAGCCCTAACTATAAACTTTATCATAAAGAAAATTTTTAAGCCTAATCTTAAAAATAGAGAGGGTGTCGGAATCCAAACTGGGAGCTGGTTCCACAGAAGAGGGGCCTGAAATCTGAAGGCTCTGCCTCCCATTCTACTCTTAAGCAGGAACTGCAAGTAAGCCAGCAGTCTGAGAGTGATGTGCTCTATTGAGGTGATGGAGCCTGATTATTCAAGGCCTTGTATGTGTCTATAACAGGGAACAATAAAGAGAAGCCAATATGGGAGAAATGTGCTCCCTCTTTCTAGTCCCTGTCAGTACTCTAGCTGCAGCATTTAGGATCAGCTGAAGGCTTTTCAGGGAGCTTTTACAACAGCCTGAAAATAATGAATTACAGTAGTCCAGCTTAAATGCATGACTTAGCTTTTCAGCATCACTCTGAAACAGAGTGTTTCTAATTTTAGAAATATTGTGAAAATGCAAAAAAAGCAGTCCTGCATATTTGCTTATTATGTGCATTGAAGGACATATCCTGGTCAAAAATGACTCCAAGATTTCTCACAATGTTACTGGAGGCCAAGGTAATGCCATCCGGAGTAAGTATCTGGTTAGACATCATTTTTCTAATATTTCTAAGGCCGAGTACAAGAACTTCAGTTTGGAGATTGGCCTATAATTAATATCTGTACATAAAGATACGTCTTTGAGATCATTATGAATCATTTTTTCTCTAATGGTTAAAATTTTATTTGTGAAGAAATTCATGAAGTCATTACTAGTTAAAGTTAAAGGAATACTCGGCTCAACAGAGCTCTGACTCTGTCAGCCTGGCTACAGTGCTGAGAAAATCCTGGGGTTGTTCTTATTTTCTTCAATCAGTGATGAATAGTAAGATGTTCTAGCTTAACGGAGAGCTTTTTTACAGAGCAACGAACTCTTCTGAATCACAGAGACCCTATTTCCTCTCCAGTTTACGGGTTATCTGCTTTAAGCAGGGAGTCAGGAAGCTTTCCTTTTCAGAGGAGCCACAATATCCAGAGTTGTCGTGGGGATGTAAAATTGTTAAAGAGGCGATCAACCTCTGTGAGAGTAGAGTTTAGGTATCTGCTCTGCACTGTGTTGGCACATGGCATTGAAGATGATAATAATGGAGGGATTATATCCTTAGACTTGGTTACATCACTTTCAGAAAGATATCTACTATAATAAAACTTCCTTCCATAAAGTTCAAGTAGCCATTTTATGGGATCTTTAATGGTGTTAAACATCCACACTATTTTCAAAGGTATTTTAAGCCACTCTAATATTATTATTTTAGCAGGGAGTGAAAGAATACACGCTTGTCATATGGGTTGATTGTTGTGAAAAACGTTCCCCCTTTTTGGTTGTTTGATGGGAGGTACAGTCTTTGTAAGCAGGTACTTCAAAAAATTACCTAGCCAGCACCAAACATGAGTCAGACACTGTAAAGAGACTATCTGATGAAGAACCTGGAGCCAGAGTCGCATCGTTTATTTAGATGTTGGAGGAGAAATCCAAACGGACATAAACATGATTATGTATTAATGTTCATGCTGCTCAGTGTCTGCTGAATGTTTAAATACACAACTGTTTGCTAACAGGTTTGTCACACATATAATTATGAATGCAGCCTTACGAAATTATTGGCATCAAAAAAAAAGGCTTTCACGCAGTCGATTTAATGATTCATTTTCCATCCATTCATTTTCTTCCGCTTAGTTGAGTTGCATGGGCAGCAGCCTAACCAAAGAAACCCGGAAACTTCCTCTCCCCAGCCACCTCCTCCAGCTTATCTGGGGGAACACCAAGATGTTCCCAGGCCAGCTAAGACATATAATCTCTCCAGCAGGTCCTGAGTCAACCCCAAGGCCTCTTCCCAGTAGGACATGCCTGGAACACTTCACCCAAGAGGTGCCCAGGGGCCATCCTAGTCAGATGCGCGAACCACCTCAACTGGCTCCTTTCGATGTGCAGGAGTAGCAGCTGTATTCTGAGCCCCTCTTGGATTTGTGATGTCAGTCTCCATGTCTTTATGGACCTTATGCAATGGTGCGCAGTCATGTTGGAACAGGAAGTGACCATCGCCAAACTGTTCCCACAAAGTTGGAAGCATGAAATTTTCCAAAATGTCTTTGCATGCTGAAGCATTAAGAGTTCCTTTCACTGGAACTAAGGGGCCGAGCCCAACTCCTGCTTCTACAAACATTTGTGAAATAATGGGTCACTCTCAGGAGCTCAGTGAATTCAAGAGTGGTACTGTGATAGGATCCCACCTGTGCAACAAGTCCAGTCGCGAAATTTCCTCCCTACTAAATTTTTGATACATGCATTACCTTTGCAAAGAAATGCTGTTTAGTTTTGAACTTCAAGTTAATTTCTTTGAAAAGCTGTTCAAGGTGTCCATATAATCAAGCCAGGCATCACTCTTATAAAACAGCACTGCCAGTCAGTGCTTAAGAGCAGCTCTTGCTGCAGTATGAGTGGCTTTATAGCACCAAACTATATAAAAGCTGGTTACTTATCAAATTCTTTTACTTGTAAGTGTCTTGATATTTCCAAAGTGTCAACATGAAGATAATGCAGTAAAGAAAGACACTAGTAGTAGTAGAGTCACCCTTCTTCTGCAATGGATCCAGTATGATCAAGATGTGTCAGTCTGCAGCTGACAAACTGATTAAAATGTCAAATCTAAATAAACTAAATAAATAAATATAATCAGGAAATTGAACATCAGACACTTCTGATTTCACTGCTTTATATTCATGACAGTATAGAAAAATGATACTTTATTCCTCACACTGACAGGCAGTATTACTTCCTTTTTTCCTTGTGTACTGTCTGTCACACCCAGCGTGTTTCCCAAAATATGTTAAACAGTCTATTTTCTGCAGTGGAAGAAGGAAGCTTCCGTCTTAAATGTGTCAAACTCCTCTATTTTTTCTGTCTTCACGTTGCTTTCTGAAGTTAACTGTGTCTATGAGAAAACAGCAAATTTGGAGCTTTGTCATTTGTAGTCTGTTGGAGGACGCAAAAACATAAGCATCAGATGGGCGTTTCGACAGATACACAAACACACGTGTGCGCGCGCACACACACACAGAAAATCTGACAGCGCATCGAGCACCCTTGTCAAGCACAGTCATAAACATTTGCAATGCTGGCAGTGGCTACTGGCATTGAGGGATGGTGTGTAGTGTGCCTGTGCTGTATCTGCTGAATAATGATCCACTCTGAGTGATCAGTGTTCTGTATACACATGCACACTTTAGTGAAATGGAATGGTTTTAACGCCAGACCAAAAGGCGCTCATGCTATGCACTGTAAACGGTGCATAGCACATCCATCCATCCATGGGGCAAACAGACAAGGCCACCTCCTTCAGCTCTTTCAGGGGTAAACATAGGTGTTCCCAGACCAGCTGAGAGATCTAATCTCTCCAGCATATCCTGGGTCTGCTGTCGCACCTCCTCTAGGGGGCATCCAAGAAGCAAGCTGATCAAATACCCAATTAACCTCAAGTGGCTTCTTTCGATATGGCGAAGTAGCAACTCTACTTTGAGTCCCCCCCAAATGGCTGAGCTCCTAACCCTATCTCTAGGGGAGAGTCCATATACCATTCAGAGGAAACTCATTTTCATCACTAGTACCCATGGTCTAATTATCTCGGTCACCACCCAAAGCTCATCACTATAGCTCAGGACATGAGGGGAGAATGGCTGGTAAATTGACAGCTTCGCTTTCATGTCAGCTTTCTTTTTCCCACAGCAGAACGGTACAGCCTGTGCATCTCTACAGATACCGTGCCAATTTGACTGTCGATCTCCTGCACCACTCTCTCCTCACTCATCCCCTCCATCCACCCTTTTTTTTTTATGATTTATGCCTGTTTGGAACACTCGCCAGCTTTTAACAGAAAACCTGCAATGCCAAAATATATTAGAGATTGAAAGTTTTAGCATGTGGCTAAACCAAACCAAACACAACCCAACCTTAACCCTACGGGTCACTGATAGAAATGACTGTTAAGTTAATTTATACTCATTTTTTACTTTGATATTTCTCTAAAAATCCTCACTTTATCCATGTTTATGCTTTCAACAAGCCACCATGACTGAGACTCTTGTACTGATTAATGACTCCAAGTGAGAGTTCAAGATCAGCGTTCGATGTGGGGCCAAGAAACTGAGGGGCATTTTATTTTTTTTATTTTCTAATATTTACATGGAATACACGAGGAGAAAATCAGAATGCTATGAGCCTTGGAAAGGATTTATAAAAGACATCTAATAGACTGGAAATAAATTATTTCACTGTGAAGATCATCATCTACAACTGTTGCAGACTTTAAACAACTGCCAATTTTAGGAGATCAGTGGCGGACCATTTGATGCGAAGTCTGCAAGAATGCCAAAACGTCTTCACAGAACCTGCAGGTAACTGTTATAATTGTTGGCAAAACCCACCAAAGAGTTGTTGTCCAAAAAGAACAATAGTCCAAAACTGCACTTTGGCAATGGGTTTGGCAGTGCGCTCTACACAGATGAATCAAAGATAAAGTTGTTTGGCCACAGTAAGACGAGACATTTGTTGCAGATCAAAGACAGCGCTTCAGGTGAACCTCATACCGACTGTGAAGCTCGGTGCTGGAAATGTTTTGGTTTTTGGGCAAATTTGATGCCTGGACAGCTTACATTCATTTGGTTAAGTCTGATCATTTAAAAAAGTACCTGAAGTTAATGTGAGGCAGTCTAACAGTTGAACCATGGATGGCCCTACCCACACAAATTCCCAATGGAATAGCTAAAAAAGAAGAAATGGTAAGTGGGCTTGGTGGAATGACTAAATGACTGTTATTTTTTGCTGGTTATTAAATTTATATTAAAGACTGCAACAGTAGCTTCTGAAGCCAGCAGAAAACTAGAAATAGAAGAATTGCTCCATCAATGACTAATCCTAATATCCTAAATTATAATAGCAACTATAATAGCATAGATCAAGTCTGAAGCATGAGTCAATTTGAGTCTGTAATAGAACAGCCCACATCACAGTAACAACACCCCCCAGTCTCTCAGAGACCATAAGAGGAAAACATAAATGAGCAGAAACAAATGTAGAGTCAAAATCCTCACAAACAACTTCAAGGCCAATTCTTCCATTAAGAGAGAAATGTTTAATCGTCTCTGTGCTGCAGTGATTTCACTGAGGCCCCAGGTACCTGAGAAGCGTTATCATGACCTCTCTCTCTCTCCCTCTCTAACTGGCTCTGTGATACGATGAAAACAGCCACTGGATTCCAAAGGGAAATAACCGACGGGTAGGGTGAGGCAAAGGAGGAAAGCAAAACACACACAAAAAAAAGCAAAACAGAAAGGCAGAAGGAAAGAATGAAAAGGAAAAGGAAGGAAAATGTGGAGAGATGCCAACCTGGAGGGGAGGCTTATTTCTGTCTCTTTCTGTCCTTCCCATTAGAGCAACGGCAGAGTGAAAGAGAGAACGACAGCCAAAAAGGAGAGCAGAAAGCAAAATGTCATGCAACCCCCCCCCCCCCCCCACCTATTTTTTCAGCTCTCGATTTTCTTCAGAAAATATTACTTTCTATTGCTGAGCCAAAACTCAATTATAATCTCCAAAAAGCATAGCTGACAGGGGCAGAGTTTTTTTAAAAGCTGACAAAGCGGGCCAGAACCGAAATAGAACAAAACCTAACAAGTGTGCGTATCCATGGTCAGACTCTAGGCTCCAAAATAAATAAATGCTCTGAGGTTTTTAATGAGAAGCAAACAAAAAAAAAGACCTGATTTGAGGAGGACTAGTTTTTTTTTTTTTTTTTTGTTTGTTTTTTCTGTCAGCCAGTCACCAAAATTTTTTGTGAAAATGAGGTGTTTAAGTTTCACAAAACCCAAGCAGCACACACTGAGGCATCACTTCATGCTTCAGTGAGAGACCAGGTCTTATTGAGAACCGCACCTGGTCTCTCAAGTGTTATAAGCAAGTGTAAGGATTTCCAAGGTTCAGTTAGAAGTTAGGATTATGCTTGCTGGCCAGTTTTCATGTAAAGATGTGTACCATGTTCTTGCAAAGTTATTTATCAAGAAAAAAAAATATACAGTATAATTTTGGGGAAAAAAACAAAATACCAGGTTTTGGAGGGTTAGTGACGTTAGGCTAGTTGACATGTAGAATAGTGATATATAACCTTATGGTTTGCTACTAATGTATGATTAGGCAAACATAAATATAGAAAAACTGGTAATGTCTGCAGAATACAAGATCATGGCTAAGTTTGAAACCTGGACCCCTCAAATCTGATTACCAAGACTACGTGAAGTACCCTTTGAAAGTCTACTAGGAGATGCAAATGCAGTACTATGGACAATCCCTACTTTGACCATTACTGATATATACCATGACAATAATTATCCTTAAGATGCTTGGCTATAAGCAAGCCTTAGAAACTGCCAAGCAAAGACTCACAGCCTTGTCTACCTGCTTGAAGAGGTATACCAGAGACACAGAAGCCAGGAGAATAAACCAGCTGTTCTCCACTGAACCATCCAAGGCAGGGGATCAATATGAGAAAAACACCCCCACCAAGTCTGGAGACAGAAAAATATTGGAAGAGCATATGGGATAGTCGATCTAAGACCAGGCCACAGCAACCTCACTGAACAGGCTCCAGTGACCATCACAGTGGCAGACATCCAGGTAAAAGACCTGGATTTCAGTATGAAGAACTGAACAGCACCAGGCCCTGGCATGATTCAAACCTACTGCCTTAAGAAGCTAATTGTACTCCATGGGCAGCCGGCAGCACAAATGAACTAGCTGTTAGAAGCTAAGACACACCAAGAATGGCTGACTGAAGGCTGGATGGTCCTTATTCCCAAGGATCCCCAGAAGGGACCGTTCCCATCCAACTACCAGCCAACTATGACAACATGGAAACTCCTGTCAGACATCATAGCAGCTAAGGTGGGAACTCAGTGGGGGTGTGGACAACAACACTAGAGGCCAACTTCAAGCCAATTGCTCAAGTCACCATCAAGTGCAGGATTTACCAAAGAGATGCTCAGTCCCCACTGCTTTTCTGCATAGGCCTGAACCCCCTAAGCCAGATCATCAATAAGACTGGCTACAGACACACACTACGGAATGGAGCAAACACCAGCCACCTCCTCTACATGGATGACATCAAGCTGTATGCCAGGAGTAAACGAGACATCGATTCTCTGATCCACACCACTAGGATCTACAGCAGTGACATTGGATGGTAACAATGAGGGGGAAGGTAGTCAGAACTGAGTGGATTGCACTACCAGAAGGCAACATTGCAGACATTGAGGACAACTACAAGTACTTTTGAATTCCACAGGCAAATGGAAACCACGAAGAGGCCACTAGGAAAGCTGCAACCGCCAAGTACCTACAGAGAGTAAGGCAAGTCCTACAGAGTCAGCTGAATGGGAACAACAAGATCCAGGCAATCAACACCTACACCCTGCCAGTCATCAGATACCCTGCTGGGATAATAAGCTGGCCAAAGGCAGAGATAGAAGCCACTGACATCAAGACAAGAAAGCTCCTCACCAAGTATGGAGATTTCACCCTAAATCCAGCAAGACCCCAGGTGCAGGCTGTGCAGAGATGCCACTGAGACAATCCAGCACATAACAGAAGGGTGTAAGATGCTACCAGGCTGGGCATACATGGAAAGCCATAACTAAGTGGCTGGCATAGTGTACAGGAACATCAGTGCCAAGTATGACCTGGAAGTCCCGAGGTCAAAATGGGATACGCCAACACAGGTGGTCAAGAATGACAGACCTAAGATCCTGTGGGACTTACAGATACAAATGGACAAACTTATGATGACTAACCAACCGGCCATAGTTGTTGGGTATATTCAATGTATTTTTACAATATCTTCTGTATTCCTAAATGTCTCACCGTTTTGCAATGAATGTCATGCTGTTACTTTGCCAGGAAGTCGGTCGATGAGTTTTATTGTGAAAATAACACTCTTCCTGTGAAACTTGTGAATGAAATCCATTGTCTAAACCACGTTGTAGTAACGTCAGTGACGTCACACCAGGTGACCTGTTCTCAATAAAACCGACAGCGGTGAGGGCAGGCCTTCAGAGCAAAGGTGGCACTTCCGGGAGCAGACGTAGAGCTTGTCTTCCCGTCTCATCCTGGAGGAGGCTGGTCTCTCTCTCTCCGCTAGCGGATTTCACCAGAGCTTTTGTCAGTGTGTTTGTTCCTGTTTGTTAAATGATCTGAACCTATCAATAGTAGTTGTGGACAAGCAGAGGAAGAAAGCCGTAGTGATAGACACTGCAATACCAAGTGATGGCAACATCAAGAAGGAACACGAGAAGCTCAAAAAATACCAAGGTCTCAAAGCTGCCTTAAAGGGAACATGACCGGAATGCAAGATTAACTAAAATAGCTTGTTTCATTGAGAGTATGGGGGGGCTGCACCAAGGTATGGTATAAGACAAATAAATATGTTTTTGAACTATGCAGACCTACTCGAGTAGAGTCCAAAAATCAGAACGTGGAGCTGGAAATAGGTCTCCTTTTATGGTACAAAATATTAACAAGGGTGAATTTTGGAGTGCAGACGGGACATTTTTTTATATCCAGTGCACAGGGGTCATGAGCGATGGCTGCAGAGGGTAGGGTTCATCTTATCGCATCCACCGCAAAACCTGCTTCAATCTTCCACTCTGGCCTGCCGTGGCCTCGAGCTCTGCCCACCTCTGTCGTCTGCTCCCTGCGCAGCGCTCGGTCCGAGGCCTGCGCCGACCGGCTGGACGAACACGATAAGACTGAGGCTGCAGAGGACACATACACACACGCACACACACATATACAAAAACATAAGCTGCAAACATACACACACATACACTCCAGGGAAACACAGGCCAGCTATTACGGCAAGAGACTTCCATCTCTGACTCTCGCCTCCTCTTCACAAGCTCATTTTTCACCCACTAGCTCGGCTCCTCCTCATGCTGCTGTTTGTTCCTGTGTTTTTCCAACACTGTGGGAGAGTGTATGTGTGTTTTTTCCCTTGTCTGTACCTTGACTAATGATCCAAATAAAATTATTCTGCTGTCTTTATTTATTCCCGCTGTCAGAGCTTTAACACTCAGACACTGTCACAGCCAGTAAATTTCTCAGACTACAGGTCAAGTTAACAGTTTGATACCATAATTTGCTTTAGTGAGAAAAAGGCAAAAGTAGTGCAATGAGTGAAACAATGAGTGAGCTTATTATTATTTGTAGATTGGACAGTTTTATTGTTCTAGGATAGGGTTTTGGATGTATCTTCCCCTTTTCAGCTCGAAAAGGTTGGATTTGGGCATAAAATGGTCCCAATGAGTGGCATTATGCAGTAAGATGCACTCAACTCTATCTATATATCTATCTATCTACAGTATACACGCCTGAAAATGGTCAGGTACAATGGCTGGAAAGACAGTGAGTGAAAAAGCAGCCAAAGACCAAAGAAGACCATCAGAAAGCTGGAGAACTATTGCTCAAGACCTCTTTAAAAATCACAAGAAAGTCTGGCTCCTTGGAAGCAAAGCATGAAGAAATTAGGAGATGTGTTTGCACAGTACTGTATACTCAAGGGAATTTCTCTTGAGCAGAGTGATAAAACGAAAACTTGTGACCTGACAAATATCTGTCCCTGAGCCACATCCAGCGGCCATGAATGTGCTTTACACTGTTTAATGAATAGCTCACGAGCTACCGGCATTGTGAGAAATGTGAGCAAGGAGTCACGACTTTGATGAGGCAGAGAAGAAACTACAGGGAAAAAAAGAAGGGGTGAAGGCGGAGTCATGGCGGTATAACAAAAGAAAACGATACGAAGGGAAGAAAAAGAAACTTTCTAATCAAACATTAAAAACATTTTAACACCTTCATATCTACGTTTCCCTCCCTCCTTAATTTTGTCTATTTAATTTTATCATGTATTAGTTTGTGGCAGAGTAGGGGAGAACGGCGGACAATAAGCGTCCCACTTGAAATGCCATTTGAGTCACTTAGGGTAATAGCTGATAGCTTCTCTCTTATTATCGACTGTTTTAATACAGGGGAGCGTGGCGAGGGACCAGTTCTGTATAATGATGCTGCGGTTAAGTGCTGTGTAGATGGCACTTTGAATGCGGCATCAGGAATGCATTTATAAATACTGATGAGGGCGGCTGATGCGCAGTGCTGACATCTCGCGTTGCACAGAAGCAAAGAAGACAAAAGTCTTTCCGTCCTGTTCTTTGTCTCCTTTAATCAACCAACTGAGATCAACTTTTGGAAAAGTTAGAAAGAGTAGGTTTCATGTCTACTCCCTATGAGCAGAAGAGATGGATGGATGGATGGATGGATGGATGGAATGGATGGATGGAATCGACAGATCAAAGCTATATTTCAGTAAGTTTGTCAGAACTGTCGTTCTGTGGAATTAAAGACTGAGTCAGAACTTAACATTCAAACATCTATTCATCACTTATCCAGAGCCATTCTTTGTACATGTTGAATAGAGGCAGGTGATCGCTTTTTCTAAAATTTGTTTTTAACCTCTTGTTTTCACTCCCTTTATTACTTGAAAAAGACAAAAGATTTTGTTCACTGGACTTTTAGTGAAAGCCGTGCAGTCCCTTCAGTTTTGCAGCAACTCTCCTCACAAACAAAGGAACTATTGCTGCTCTGGTATCTCTAAACGGGTTGCATTGTTTGAATTGTGAGGCTTTGACCTTTTAAAAAATGTACTGGTTGTTAAATTTCAATCAGCACGGTAATTTGTTGTGTGCTACAATAGACATAAAAGGCAGAAGTAGCTTCTGAGTCTGAAAAGTGAACCAATGCCAAAGTACTCAATCACTAGTTTTAAGTATTATTAAATACAGATGATGTTCACTTAGTAAATTATGGTCCTCATTATGCTCAAAATGGAGGATTATTATTATTATGCTCATTGGCTAATGTCAATCACAAGTAATTACACAATAACTGTGCACTCTTCCTCAGTTTCACAGTGCAAACAGTTTTAAAATAAAGATGGTGACGGCTTCAACGCTCAGCTCCAGGCTTCACAGCAGGATCTCATATGATGGTTAAGTCAGTAAAAACAACTTATGGAAGTTACTTTTCTGCCTGTGATTAATGGTGGTGATACTGTGTAGCCCCCCACCTTCTCAGTCTTACATTCAGTGGACCACATGTCTCTACGTTTTTATTAAAAATGCAATCTGACACACCACTGCATTATTGTTTGATGATTTGGTAGCCTGGCCACCGCTGACTACTTGCAGAAAACAGCACTATTATATATTTTTTTATCTTTAAAGGCAATCCTGGGTCAACTTTCACCCAGTTTACCTCTATAGCCTACTCTGTCTCAGCACCAACAGGGTTGTCAAAGCTCTTTGATGTGCTCAGGGTTTTGACAAATGTGGGAAATCAGGATTGCTTACTACACACCTCGGACTTAAGATCCAAACGTAAGCATGTGTGCAGCTACTGTTGAATTCAAAAGCATCATAAGGAGCATGTTGAAGGAGACAAGTGTATGCCTTTTTGAGAGGCCATAGCGTTGTTTATTGTGGGTATTTATGTTGTCTATCATGCATTTTAATGTTGTATTTGTTTCGTTTGTTTGGGCAGATTTTGGTCTATTATCCAACATGTTGCTGCCACTAGTTTCATTGCTACAGATCGGGCTCTCAGTCAAAGAGTATCAAATATGGAAGCCTGTAAAGGACCGCTTGACACCCACCCAAGTAGTTTTATGTCCCTAAACATACCCAGTGAGGCAATGTGAAAATAAAAAAAATGAGTGAACACATTCACTCTTAAGAATGACTCTCAGGAGTCTTTGTTGCTGCAGTAGCATCAAGGTGAGAGTGTGTGTGTGTGTGATAAAGGAGCAGCGCTTGACCCTCCGGGATGAGAAAACTTTGCATAATTTGATATAATCTTAACCTGATCTTCTTCAGGAGTCTTTTGTTCCCCAGCCACAAACACAGATCTACAGTGATTCAGAAAACAGTGTTTCCTCTCAGCAATGTTTTCAGCTTGAAGGATATTGGAGTTTAAAAAAACAGCATATTAGCAGATTTAATATTAGATAATATTGCAAATTGAACAACATACTGCCGTTTATATCGGTTTATGTGACAGGCCAGTATAATTCGGACAAGCTCTACAATTTGTTTATTTTGTTATTTATTTTAAATTTAAATGTGAATTTCATATTTTTGTGAATTAGTCTGAAATTGTGTTCTAATTTTCACTTCTTTGAATGCTATTTGCTCATTAACAGCAGCACATGTATCCTTCTGTTATCTATAAACACGTGAATTTTAATGCAGAAACAGATCCAGATGGATGTTCCAGATATCTAAATATTTTCCGTTATTAACATAATTTGAGAGGATTTTGCAGCCTTGGTAGAGGTGTGATCTCTACTTTGCATAACTGCATTTGGACAGAAGGCCTGCGTGCCCCTCCCCTCCTCTCTGAGACTGGCTGAAACCAGCAGCACTGTCAAATCATAAGGCACAGCAGCGTTGAAAATAACAAGAGGTAAATATGGACATACGGACGCGAATAAATAAATGCACCTACACCAGTTGAGTCTCTGTGTCTCTAATAGCTCGGCTCTTATGAAAGATTCATGAGGTTCGGGTAATGAGGTTGACATGGATTCCTCTCATCTGTGCTGCTGCTGCTGGATCTACATCAGGGCCGTCAGCTGCACAAGCCAGCTCTGATGTACGAGGTGAATCAGAGATAGACCTGACCCGGTCAGCCCGAACCTCATCAAATACGCTGAGCGTGCGTGCGCACTCACACACACACACACACACACACACACTTGCACAGGGAGAGATCAGTGCCAGTAGAGAGTGAATATGAATTACATAAATTTAAATTTGTCATGGTCGTGGTGAAACGGGGGAGTTTCCTTGTGGAATGAATGAATGTAGAAATACAGTTTGTAAGGAAGAAACTAACACTAGATTGTAACAGGAGAGGCTCAATGCTCAAGCCTCATGCAGGGTTTTTACCTGAGGCGAACACCAGGCTGCTGAAGGATTAAGTGGTGACAGCAGATTTTTTTAATGTTAAAACATCCACAATGTATTTTTTGGGTTGAGCCAAACTGATGGTAAAATGTAACTGATCTGATCTGTGTGTGTGTGTGAGTGTCTGTTGATTGATTTTTGTGTAACAGACTGATGTGCTGCGTATTGTAAGAGGAAAGAACATAACATGCAGATGCACAAGATGCGTGCTCTTTTAAACACGTCGAGCTATAAATTGTAAGAGCTTCTGTTCACTGACTTTGCCTTGCCGTGGATCCTAATGCAAGAACTCGTCCCTCATCACGTCTTTATGTGTTAATGGTATTTTTTTGTAATATTTTTAAACACAGGGAGCTACCAGTAAGCATCTACGGTTTGTACCTGTGTGTGGTAAATTTCCACAGCTGAAAAACTGCACAAGCGAATGCAGCATTCTGCAGAATAAATACATATTAATTTCTTCTTTTCCTCCTCACTTTCATTTTGTCCACTCCGCTTTCTCTCCACAGTGTTTTTCCCCACACTCATCCACTCCTCTCATGCTCTCCTTTATTTTTCTTGCATTGTCTGTCCATCTTTATCTTCTCACCTCTCTTTTCTGCCCTAAGTTTGAAAACTTAATGCCAAAGAAAACGCTTAATAGGAATGCAAAGGAACTGTTTCATATTATTAAAGCTAATTGGAGTCCTCAGAGTCTTTGCATGTAGAGAGGTTGAATAAAATATGTAAAATCATTCAGATGACCCACAGAGGATGCATTCATTAATCTGTATGGAAACTGCGAGTAGAGAACGTGAGCTCGCATTTCTTGAACTTACAGTGGAGAGATAAGTGTTACTGCTCTCATTACGCTGCAGTCATGATGTTCATTTCTTTGTGCCGGGGCTGATGGGGCGCCTTCGCTGTGCTGAGTCAGTTTGTGGTCTTAATTGAGTTCTCTTTCAGGTTGTTTGGCTCATTTTATTTTACAGCTTTATTCAGATAAGTGCTGCGATTGGAGTCTAGAGCCCCATCATGGTTCATATGCGGGTGTTTGATCAGAAGAACAGTTAAACAGATACATTATGCTGATCTGCAACACCTCCTCGCAGAGTATCAGCACTCATTACCCAGATTAGTTAAAAAGTTTCTTGCAATTATCAACTGAATTTAACAGGAGGGCGTTTTTAAAGAAGCGGATGCGGTCGTTTCAGACACTTTAGTTGACGACAGGGACTAAAAGTTATGCAATGAACAACATTCAGATATTTCTTCTTTTCCATATCCAATAAAAAACAGAAATCAGATCAGTTTGGCTGCCATCCCCCTTAAAGGTAGCACTTTATGCTTCTTCTTGGAACACTTTGAACACTTCTTGGAAGTCTGCTATCTCCTCCACTGGGTTAAAATGTTGACTCTGACATGAATTTCATGGAAAGATGTCATCTGATGGAGCCAAAATTGGCGGGTAGAGCAAGTGATGAGTGAGGATTGTGGGAAAGACCAGAATCGTCTTGGTCCTAACAGCAGTGTCATCGCCTGAGATCCAGTTCTCATCACTAGTGAGGATCCTTAACATAAAACATCAGGTTGACACACAAATGGATGTTTGCTCTCTACACAAGTGAAAGTAGTCATAATGAAACGGTGACACCGACTGAAAAGTAACGGCTCAGAGGTGCACGAGTAGCTGGCCTTGAAGGGGAGATCAGCCAAATTTAAATCAGGTGTGATCTGAACACTTTGATAAAGCGCCACCTAAACCAAACAGCCTTGCAGACAGCTATGGCTCCAATAAATAAAGCATTTATTTAGATATTTTATTCTATTTGTTTAGAAAAAACATAATGAATTAAGGCAGTGTTGTTTTTTTTAATCTAGTCACTCATTAACCTTTAGATTGATTTCTTTATTTTCTATTAAATATTTGTGTTGAATTAAATTGTCTGTGCCTCACCTATTAATATGATGAAACAAATAAACAAAAAATAAGCACACTTTCACTTTGACACTGAAACCACTTACAGCCAGAACAGATTATTATTTGTTTCTTTATTTTCCACAGGATGATCACTAATGTTTCATATGCAATAAAATCAGTTCTCTTTTATTGTTACCGTTACCTAATAAAATGGTATATCATCTGTTAGAATAAGAATATTAGGCCTACTGGAAAAAAATAAACCATCAAATAAACTCTTTTTTGTGCCAGTTCAACATCAATATTCATTTCATGCTGCCAATCAGCATTTTAGCAGCACAGGTGTGACTTGTCTTTTTCAAATGTTGCTCTCTCCTCTCAGAGCTAAATTCTCCAAATTGATGCAGCTCTCTGGATTGATACTCATGAATGTATTAATGGTCGTAAACAACGAGCGTACACTCCCGCCCGTCTGCCGGTCAGCTTCTTCATTTGCATTTCAATCTCTTCATCTGTGATCCCCGTGTTTGCCCGCCTCTCTCGCTCCTCTCCATGTACCCACTTCCTCCTCTCTGCTCATTTGTCTACTTATGAGGAGCATCAAGCTTTGATATTAGAGAAGGCTCGAGACCTCCAGCCTTAGTTGATAGATGTAAAGGAGGGAGGGGCAGATGGACAGCGAGGCGATGAAGGTGATGGCAGAAATATCAGAGAGAGAGGATGACAAAGAAAATAAACAAGAGTTTAATGAATGCTTGGTTGTATGACACTTAATGCTAATTATGACTGACAAAGTGCTATGCTAATATTGAAGCACAATGTAAACTGTATTAAAAAGCGACTACAGCTAGAACCATGGATACTTCAGAGTCATCTATAGTTTATGGATGCAGCTTGCTAATAACAACTTTGCACACCGTCCTCTCATCCAGATGAGGCTCCAAAATGGGAGGCTAAAATGCTAATGTCTCAGTTACACTGAGTGATAAAAACAGGATGACAACCTCCATAGTTTGACTGTAGTATCAGACTCACTGGGCAGTGATTGCTGTGATTTTTATTTTTTTTTTGCATTTGACAACTGATTGCAAGAAGTTGCAGGAACCAATTTTGATCCTCTCCAAACAGTTGCAGTCCAGCTTGGACTGACTGCTATCACTCTCAGGTTGGCTAAGGTTTCCCATCTAATTTATGAATGCAGACAGATCGCCAACACATTGCAATCAATTTGAATCAGTCTTTGCCGACCAGTGCAAGCCCTCTGTGATGCTCAACCAGTTGAGTGTAACTCAGATGGTTGCAACTGATTGCAGTCTGGTTATTTTAGTATGTAAAAACAAGGCTGTCATGTGCCTATGTCATTTTCAGTTAAATTGTTGTCCTGCAGCAACTTCATCACTGTTTGTGGAGGAATTTCTCAGTCTGTTTCTGGCTGGACTCTGAATGTAAGCAGTTGATGTGAATTTTTTGTTTAACGTGAAAATCTGTGGTTGTAACAGAAAGCAACAAATTTATGATTTTCACCACTTTATTACAGTTTAATCACAGTATTATCACAAACAGATTGATGCGATTGCCAACTTGACCCCATTTAATCACAGACTGATAGCAGACTGACTCCGCCTTATTGCCATTTTATCACCATTTTGATGCACCATAGTGCTTTGAAGACAGCAACTTGGTTGCTTCCTTGGAGGTGCTTCCTGTCTTTGAAGCATCATTTCAAAAGCAATGAGATCTCACGTTCTGTGTACATGGTTATTGTGACTGTAGCACACTAGGGCGAGCGTATCATCACGTATCATCGCCGACACATTTGCGTAAGCACACTTTGCATTACCGTTACTATTAAGTTTGTCCTATCGGAAAAAATCAGATGGTTTCTGAAAGCCGAGAAATCGCACTTCACAGCCAACATGTGGTTATAACAGCAATTTTACAGGAAGCCCACTCTGTGTTAAAGGGATAGCAATACTATGACCTTGCATGTGTCTCAACAACCATTTTGTAATTTCATTATGAACTGTCAGGTGACCTGAGTCAATGCACCACAAGCTTGAATTTGTTTTCATGTTATTTTTGGGGTCCTTTTCAGTCTTCACAGAGCAACTGATTTTTACATGACCACCACTAAGCTGTGTTTGCTGGGACGTCCCCAACAGAAACTGGAAAACAGCATCTCTGAGACACATTATGAGCAAATATGTAAACACTTCAAGATTCCTGATATGGTATTTATTTACTTACCTATCATATGTTGCACAACAAAACATGAGAACATCTGCTATCCACAGATATTAATTCAGGCATCAGACCAAAACCTCACTGACTTCGAGATGAGTAGACAGAAAGTACAAAAATACTAACTCCTTTCTGTGAAACTCTTTAAAGGTGCTGTCATATCTCATTCGACAGCCCATATTTGACAGTTCTTCTTAAACTAGTTACCACACAGGGGACAATAAATAAACACACACACACACACACACACAGGGAGATGGATGAGAAAATAGAAAAGGAGACAATGTTTGATGGGAAATGCTGGCTGGTGGAGAGAGACTGATGAGAAGGAAAAGAATGTGAAAACTGAGGACCAGTACAACAATGCACCCCCCCCCCCACACACACACACACACACATACACACACAGTGCTGTGGTTGCATGTTTTGGAAGATCCACTATCAGCAGTCTGTCAGCATCCGCCTGTAAACTGTAACTGAGCTGACACCAGATCAGCTCTCAAAGTCTGATGAACTGGATGAGCTTTGTGTGTGCGTGTGTGTGAGCGAGCAAGAGAGTGATAAAGAGTGTGTTTTGCTTTATATCACAGTAAAGACCCACAGCTGGGAGAAACCCACCTTGTTCTGTGAACTTGAAAACCTGATAATGAGGTGAAAGTATTTGGAGGTTTGAACTTGTTTTTAAATTTAAGGTCGTAAGGTGCCAGTTTTCCCATTTTCAAGTACTTCAAAGACCAGATCGATAAAGATCTTACTCTCACCCACCAGTGACCCAGTTTATGAAAGATGGACTAAAGCACCATGACGATACCCACTGATTTCTGCACACCTGCCAAATAAAGATGCCACGCCTGTAACATTAAGTTTCAGCAAAGTTGCTGCAAAGGGAAAAATTTGCAATGGAGACTGAAAATATTTTTGTAGAACACATGTTTGTAAAAATCGTCTCCCTTTTGAGACTGCCTCAAATGCACATTAGTGGAACTGCAGTTTTTTCACGTTGTCTTCAGGGGGTTGCTGTTTATTGATAGCAGGTCTATTGCCCACCAGGGGCAGTTGAAAAGGTGAGTGCGCAATGGTAAATCTAATCTACTTACTCATCCACCCTTACTTTCATTTATTCACCCGCTCTCCACCCTCACCCTGATCTCATTATTTATGCTGTACTGCCCTGATTGGCATTTGATAATAAATGACACAAGGAAGACAATCAATCACCTATAGGAGGCTGCCACACATGATCACGCGCGCACACACGTTGCACTGTACATGCTCTTGCATACAATCTCTGAGCCACAATTTAATCACGGTCCTGGGCTCCGTCTAATCCACATCAAAGATAAAATTCTGCTTAATCCTTTCACTGCTACACACCCACACAAGAAGGTGAGTGTGCAAAGTGCATGTGCATGTGTGTGTGCATGTCAGTGAGAGAGAGAGTGTCAGATGTATGATCCCCTGACCATCTGCAGGGGACTTTGATAACCTGATCACAGCAGCTGATAATAACAGTATCACTCTGGCAGAATACTTAACCCTCTGCCCCTGTTTATGCATGGGCTAACAGGTGGCCAACATAATAGAAACACCTCTGTAGTATGGTATGTTTGTCGTTCAATAAATCTGTAGGAGTAATAGTAACACCATCAAAATAAATGGTTACTGTCAGTGGCTATTTATAGACAGCGATGCAAAATAAACACACCAACTGTTTAACATGGACTCTAATAGGTAAATATATTGCTGTGCAAATAGTATCAGCTCCTAACAGCAGAAGACAGGATTTATCTTGAACTCCAGTGATGATTGCATAGGATGCATGTAAAACAATGGCTTACCAGCTACCATCCACGATTTAAGAAGATATTTATTTTCATTTTTGGTCCTAATCATTCTGTTGTGATAATCCTCTAGTCATCCATTCCTGACTCTGTGTTTTACTTTTCAGATATAATCTAAAAGCTTTTTTTTTTTTCTGTATGTTTGGACCTTAAAACACATGACCGAGGCTCCTCCAGCGACAGCTGTCGCTCAGCTCCGTCAGCGCTCGTCTGCTTTGATGTCATATTTTGGGATGGTGATGGTTAATTAGGCTGAAAACGGATGCATGTGATGCTAATCTGCACGAGCCGCCCTCGTTCTTCGGTTAATCAATGAGATACGTGTGATCTGATAAAAACAGGCGGGCACAAGCTCCCATCTGTGCTGCGAGGAGATGATGGAAATGCTGAAATGTTGATGTAGCAGTATTCATTAGCAGTCACAATGAATAAGGAACATTCAGTTATGGTGGCTTCACACGAGCTGATCCAACATTCATGTGGGACAGTCACACCCAAGACTGTAAATAAAAGATGTACATGGGGAGAGTGATGTCACCCACTGAAGCTTTAAATTTAGCATTATAGCCTTGACCATTTTGTTCTTCTGATGTCAGCAGGTACTGCATATCTGTCTGATATAATCTTGCTATGGTATATTGTCACGTGTTAGCATTTATTTTAGCCATTAGAAAACTGTTTGATTATTAGACCGTTAAAATACTAACATTGAGCAAGTATTAGTACATCTTTATTGCTTCCATAAAATTTAACATGAGAGTCTATGAGTACTGACTGCTTTTGGAGATAGCCTCAAGTAGACATTAGAGGCACTGCACCTCTTAGGCTTCTTTCAGACTGACTCTCTTTCTGAACATAGTTGACCTTTGCATGGTGTTTGGGTCAAATTTGACCTGTTTTGACATTTGGCTGCAGTACAATTAATCTAAATGTTCTTTTAGCCTGAAATAACGTTTCCCAAAGTGATCCAAAATTAAAAATGTCAAGTTTTATATTGTTGTACAGGTGCTACAAATGTTTGTACAATGAAGCTGTTCTGGGTCATGCATCCATCCATCTATTTTCTTCTTCTTATCCAACTCAGGGCTGCGGGCAGGCTGAAGCCTATCCCTGCAACTCTGTCTGATGGCATTATGAACCACTCTGCAGCGCCGAACTTTGTGCTGTATCCCCTGATGTCTTGGTTCACATACTGTACGTGCTACCTGCTAAAGCAGCACACTGAAAGCACCTGAAACTCCGCCTCCTGTCAGCAGAGTCAGAGTCGAGACAAAACCGCAGCTAACCTAGCACTGCAAATCCTCTTCCTTCAAAAATGTGACTGCAGCTCTGTTCCCATCTGCTGCCACAATCACAACCATTACAAACTTAACACTTACACTAGTACTTAATACTACAGCACTACTCCTGCTACTAGAACCTCTCCTATTACAACTCTAAACTCTATTTTAACGTCTCCTTCATCCTAAAAATGAAGTGCTCTGGTAAATAATGAATTCAAGTGTCATCCATCACGAGTGTTTGACTTAGAACTTTATCCACCCCACCCCCACCCACCCACCCTTGTGTGTTTTGCTGAGCTGCTAAATATAAAACAACACTGATCGTGTTTGAATGATATGCGCTTTCATGTCGGCAGGAGCGCGGAGACAAGCTGACCGCGAGGCATCGTGACGTCCTCCTTTTTCATCCTCAGATCAAAATCACAACACGTTTAGTTCTCGCAGCCCGCACTCCTTTGTGCTTTCAACATTTAAAAAAAAAAGTAATAAGAAACTCAAAACGACCTACTTTTCCTCCACTCTCCCTGCCTTTTTTCCCCTCCTTGAAATAGCTTAAAATACTGTCTACGTCTTCATCCGGATGACAGGAAGGAAGTTAAAGCAGGTTATTTTTGTCTCTAGTGGAGATCTGTCAGACACCTCTTGCCCTCCGTGTTTACATAACTGCCGCCTTTTTCATGCTCCTGATAAAATAAAGCAAGAAGAAAAATGACAAAACCAATTCCAGGTCATTTGAATGTATAAGCAGTCCTCCTTTCCTGCTAACGAAGCGCTGTACTCTGCTACAACTGTCAAAGTGAGCAGTGGGAATGTGAAAGGCCAGCGCCACACCTCTGCTTCATTATTTATCTGGCCTTTTATCCCTTTGCTGGGTTATTTATGAGCTTCAAACAGGTGACCCAGTCAGCTAGTCAGAGAAGCGAGAAAAGAGGGAGGCTCAGAGAGACACTGAGGGGGAGGTCAGGAGTGGGGGCGACCAGGAGAGGAAGTGGAAACGGCTGAAAGTGAGAAGGGAAGAAGAGTGAGGAAGAAAATGTCAGCAGATGAGCAGAGGGAGCATATCAAGGGGCAACCTCTGGAGCTGTGAATGAAGCCAAAGTGGAAGTAGCAGAAACTGCAATTCCTCTGATGTCCACTTGTGGCCCCAGAGAGTCCCATGTTCAAATGGCCACATTTGGAGCGTTACAAAGCAAATGCACAGCAGTTTTGGCCTTTATGGATAGTTTCCCCCTCATAACAACTCTGAGAGGGCCGATTTTTTAGAGATAGAGATATTTATGACTTATTAAAAGCCAGTGTGAAGGTCCAGAGCTGATATCAAACCATCATTACATGATTACTGTCATCGTTGTCCATGTTTCCTATATCACGTATGGCAGTTATTGGTTTGTTTGCATACTGGAAATATTCATGACATATAAAAACATAATATTAGTTTTTTTAATTTGCTGTTGACATAATGAAAATCCAGAAAGTGATTCAAAGTTAAATTATGTTATTAATGATGAATGCATTTCATTTCTCTGCTATTGTTGAATGAAAAAAAAAGCCTGAGGCAGCGACAGACTCATCATCACAAACACTCGGTGCAAAAAGCGACAGAAAAACTGTGATGTTTTCTGCAAAATTACAATTGTAAAGTTTATGAAATATGAAAATTTTACTCCCTAGTCCCATTGTATATTAAATATGACAGCTTTCAAGTGGGATTTTTAGAAAAATGTGTGGACTGATCAGTACAGAAGGATGGAAACAGTTCTGAAGAAGTTTAACAAGATGACATAACGCAGATCTGACACACACAGAATCCTGGATTAAAATTAATGGGAGGATTTTGTGAGAGCAGAGATGGCAGCAGAAGCATAAACGGTACACCACAAATATTAGTGTCCTTTAGTTGATCCATACTGACAAATACTGTCAACAAGCCACTCTTAAGGAAGGGAAGCAGGGAGAAAAAGCTGAGATATGCCAAATAACAGCTCCCCAGAGCCTGGACCTCAACACTGGTGAAGCAGTGTGCGATCATCTCGACAGAGAACAGAACAAAAGGCAGAAACATCCAAAGAAGAGCTTCAAGAAGTCTGGAGAACTATTCCTAAAGACAGCTTAAAGAAATGACAGAAAGCTGCCTAAGAGCGTTCACGATGGTGGTCAGTAAACGTGGTCATAACGCGCCAAAGATTGACCTTCAAGTTTATTTTTGGAATTGTACAAACTCTGTTTTTGACATTTATTTTGACAGCTGCCAAAAACACAAAAGGTATTTCCAAACATTTAGTCGGCTCGCAACACTTCCCTTTAAAATAGCAAATCCGTTTAAGTTTACGTTAACTGATGATTGGCGTTAGCGGCTAAACTGGTTTGATGGATTCAGGGATATCAGTCAAACGGGCTGGTTTATTTTAGCTGTTGAAACGTTTGGCTCAGGTTTCATCTCAAACCAGACCAGTTTAATGGATAATTTAATTTGGCAGCTAAATAACCTCAGGGGTTATTTTCAGGTGATTAGAAAATTTCAAATTAATTGGATGAATTGGACTTGCTTAGCCTCCGGCTCTTACACTTTATTTTCTGATCTCAAACTGCTTTCTGTGTCTGGCGGCTTTTTTCCTCCCTTGGCACAGTGCTCTCACTGTCTCTGAGTGAAGCCCATTAGCGTCAGAAGTTCATATTAAATAAATGCAAAGCATTCATTTCTTTTATTTTTAATGAATCATGAAAATGTAAATCTTTGATTTGTGTTCGTGATCGCTTTATCGTGCATAATCCATGTCTCGTTTATATCTTTATTTGCATATCGGTCCATCTCATGGTTCAGATTATTTTCCTATGGCTCGCTCTCAGCAGGTGGTGGAGACTCATTTCAATACAATGAGAAAAAAAATCACCCTTCATTCAGAGATTATAGGTGGATCACAAACATCTAAAAGAGTGAGTTTTATGTGTTATAGCCTGCTAATTATAGGTATTAAATTAATTTTTAAGTTGAGGATTTAGTCATGAGTTCTGGAGGAACATTAAGGACAGAGAAGAAGGGGGAGCTGTTGAGGATGCAGAGAGATGATAAAAAGAAGTGTTAAAAAATGGAGGAAGGCAATGAAAGAAGAAAAACAGGCAAGTGTCTTTAAATAGACAAAACGCACAGTTTAACGAGCGGCCTGATTTCACATAATTTCCTCCTTTTGGAATTTCCTTTCTCGATGATGACACGATGAACCGTGGAAGTCAGTAACGCCAGAACGCAAAAGCACTTTTTTCTTTCTCCTGCTCTAATGGATGGGAAATGTGTCTCGCCTCTCACTGGTTATTCATCTCTCAGTGTAATCAATGAGCTCCTGCAGCTGATGCATATACAATGATACTTGAGCACTTTAACCCTGAAACTGATTACATTTGGAGGGGTTTTTTTTTCCCACTGCAATAGAAAGACAAGAGGAGAAATGGTTTCTTAAAGTTGAGCTGGCTTTTATATCCCTGAAATAGTTGCTGTTAGTAAGAAGACAGCGGTGTGAAGGAATGGAGGAGTGAGAAAAAAAACTGTGGTGTAAAAAAAAAAAAGATAAGAACACAGCAGACGTGAATTCTGCTTAAATATTTTAGATGAAATTTATCCCATTTTTTCCCTATTTAATGCAAATGTAAAACTGGAGTTAGATATAATTTGTTTCCACTGAATAGAAATCTTGAATAAAATTAGTGTGAAAAGTGCAGCGTGCAGTGTTTCGGCACAAATAGTTCACCCAAACAGCATTTGACGAGTCAATTTACCATTTTTTTTATATCCAATTCACATTTATATTGTTCCTGTTCAGAACAACCAATCAAGCTGCTCTATATCGTATAGTAAAAACTCAAAAAATATATCAGAAAGAAAACTACAGCATTAGTGCAATGACCTGGTGAGGGTGGGGATGAAGAAATCCCTTTTAACAAAATGAGACGTCCAGCAGAACTAGGCTCAGGGAGGGGCAGCCATCTGTTGCGAGATGAAGGGAAAGAGAGAGAATTTCTCTCTTTTCATCCATCTAACGGAGCAGAAGGGGGACCACTGCTGCAACTGGTGGAGTTGGAGTCGGTCCAAATGATGATCACTCACTTTAGGAGCAGTAGATTATATTACTCTGATCACAAAGTACTTGTCAATTAAAACATTTGCAGTGGACCTCCTTATACATGGTCCTATTTGGTAATTCCTTTAAGAAAGTATGAGTGAGGCTGTGAACCCCACCGCCTCCGCCAGCCTACGATCTACATCTGTGGTATTAGACATTTGGACACGATTCATCTAAACAGTAACATAAAGCTCTACGAGGGCATAAAAATGCCATACTGAACAGCCGTTTCTTCAATATTGCAAAACATTTTTCCCTTCTCTCTTAAATATTTGTGCACATATTTTAAGACGAGAGTTTGTTCTGTTTTAAAGATTTAACATCAACAAAAAAACAAAGGCAAGTTTACCTGATCACGTCCCACGTATCTACGTCCCAACACTCACCTATGGTTAATATATCTGAGTAATCATGAAAGAGTAAAGTCACAAATACAAATGGCTGAAATTAATTTCATCCTAAAGGTGGCTGGGCTCAGCCTTAGAGGCAGGGTGAGGACCTCAGACATCTGGACTGAGCTCAGAGTAGAACTGCTGCTCCTCTGTGTCGAGAGGAGCTAGCTCAGGTGGTTCTCCTGGGTGCCTCCCTTTAGAGGTTTTCTGAGGAGCCTGGTGGGCGATTATATGCTTATATAATATTATTAAAACAGAAGCAGAAGGATGGAGTTTGGATGAAAAAAGAAATTAAATATAAATATACTACCACCTGAAAACTGCGAAAGGTCTCTCAGTGAACACATAACCATCAATAACAGACTATTCAGCCGTGTTTGGGCCCATAACAACTCGACATTTTGTCCTTTACAATTAGACTTGTGGGAAGCATTTGCTCTCTCCTTGAGGTTTTGCTTCTTTTTTTTTCTCCCTGTAGTGCATGTTTCTACTCATCCTGTGAGTAGCAGGATTTAAATATGTAACAGTTGCTCAATAATACATGTTGTAGCAACTGCAAACAACTTAAGATCATTCTTCGCAAACTCTGCTCGCTGGTCGCTTTCCCCTGTGTTGGCTTACCACTGATTCTTTTCCTGAAAGTGCCCAAAAGCAACTTTAAAGATCTGTCATCCAAGACTGTAAACACACACACACACACACACACGGAACCAGGTCTGGATTTTCTTTCATATAAGGCAGCAACATTTTGAAGGCTGTTACAGTGAAACTTGCACACATCTATATAACTTTAGGTTGTTCCCAAAAAGGAGCCATAATCTGCCCCAAAATCCTAAAGCGCATCTCTGTTTTCATGCTATGTAATGGATATATTTTTTAAATGTGCAGTAAGACAAAGGTTTTATGAAACATGTACAAAAGTAGTTATTTATACTTCACAGAGTGAAAGCACATCAAAAAGCCATTCCAGGAGAAGAGTAAACGACTTGCACACGTAATGGAAGTGTTCTCTCTCAGACTTGAATTGTTATGTTAAACACTGCTCATTTGAGTCAACGCTCGGTCTCTCCCGCTGGGCCGTGCACGGCGTCACCGCTGCGATGTCCCAGTTTCCCCACAGTCTCGTCTCATTTTATCTCATCCCAGCATCTCTGACAGGAAGAGAGCTTTTTCATTCTCTCTGTGATCTTTTTGGTTTCAGTGCAGCCACCTGCTGCATCAGAGTCAGTCCAGACGCCACCCGCTGAATTATTAAACGGCATGCCTTTAAACACTATCACTTCGCCCGTTTCTTTCTCGGTCTCTCCATCCTTCCTGCCTCCTGCGAGCTGCTGGTTGAATTATTAAACAGCAGGACTTTAGCTGATGTCATTTTAATACACAGTTCCACTGTACGTTGCTTCATTTCCATCCCTGTTGTTGTTTTGATTTCATTTTCCATCTTCATCTTAACCCTCCTGGTTTTTCCAATCTATAGAATAAGAACCCTGAACTAATCTGATCCAAAAGCTACCCGGATACAGAAAAAAAAATAAATAATCAAATCTGTCAAAAGAATGGTAGAGCTGCTGTGATCTCATCTCCAAAATGACAGAAAGTGAAGCTGGACTCAGATAAGTTGCACGAATCGGTAGCGTTCAGCCTGCCCCGAGAACGTGATGAGAGGAAGAAGACCGATACGTGGAGCCGATCTAGAAGAGGCGTTCCACTTCCTGTTAATACCGCTGCAAAAGAACCTGACTGCAGTTCAGGTGGGGGATGTAGCAGAGGGCACTCACCTACCTAAATCCTCAGTGAATAACTGTGAACGGTGCAAAATGGTTAAAATATTTATTTACACCTGAGTCTAGACAGAAAAGATAATATTTTATTGTAGTTTTCACAAACAGCATCAATAATGTGCCTGCATTTAAATAAAATCACACTTATGTCCTTTAGTCTCTCGCAGAGGGAAGCTTTTTAATTCCATAAAATGGGAATATTCATGATGATTAGCTGGTTAAGGATCAAGAACAGGCCACATCCCCTCGATGGCATCGGGTTCCAGACCATAACTAAATCCTTGACATGTCTAATATTAAAGGAATTATTTTACAACCCTTAAATAATTGAAATATATATCTACAACTTCAAGGCCTTTTATGAAAAACACATTGACAATGTTTATCCAGCAGAATTTATACGTTGGGGTTACAGCTTCACAGGGCCCCATTCATTCTGGTCTATCCTGCTGTCACTCCCTATGATAGAAGAAGTCCAGAGAGAGAGGGGGTTCTTGAATATTTAGCAGCTCTTTGCAGATACTCAAGTAAAAGGACATGTGTTTTAATGAATGAGACAGCAAACATTGGCTGGAATAAATCCTTATCACGCCTAAGACCAACTGCCAGGATGAAACCGCAAAAGAAATAAAAGATATAAAAGGAGGCAAAAGATCGGAGTTTCTCTGCACCGCTATCAGAGAGTAGAGCAATGCATAAATATGCTGAACTTGCAGCCTGTTAAAATAAAAGTAAACTTTTTGCTGATATGTCTTTCAGATAAAAGGCATGTTATGTATGTCTGTATGTTATTAGCTCAGTTAGAGTTTCACAGATATTTACCAAACAGGGGGATCGCAGTTTGTTTCTTATTCCGGGGGTGGACAGCGACACTAAAACTTCTGGCTACAACATTTCCCCCCGGTGCTAAACATCATGCAAAATGTTGCAAAGAGTAATTGCAAAAACTATTTGCACTTCCTTAATTCAACAGTGCAGCCTGATGCACTGCGCTCATGATATACTACTGTGGAGTAGTCTTTCAGTCTTCATTGTGAAGCAGGTCCACGTGTGAAAGGTGGATATTAAGTCAAACCAAGGGAAAGACAGGCTTCTAAGTTTTCTTTATAGTTTATGAGAATTGTATAATTTTCACCTCTAACGGAATATTTTTTTCAAAAAAACCCAAAAAACAAAACTTTGCTGCATGTCACCAACTATGTTGCTAAGTAACAGAGCTGTGAAAGAAGCGCTTTGGAGGCAGCGTTCAAAATAAACTGAACATCAAAATCACTCCACAGACACGAGGTTTTGGTACTTCATTTGGCCTGATTTTTATTCAGCTGTAAGTGAATATTTTATGATTCCAGTCATAATGTGACTGGAGGCATAGGGGTATAAAAATGGTGGATGCTCATACAAAACATGCCCAAAGTGTATGTACAAGAAATTCCCGTGAACAAAACACTAAATGTTTGGTTTCGTCCTGTTTTTTTTTCTCCCTTTTTTTATGTCATAGAAATGAAATATCCCATATAACATCATTTCATGGTAATCAGCTCCAGCTTTGAGTGCAGACTGAGGCAGCCAGTCAGAAGAAAGTTGGCGTAAAGGAGGGGCTAAATTAGACTGTTTCATGCGGATAAAGTGGAAGCTGTTCTTGGACTCTAGTGGAGACCAAAAATTGTACATGAATAAATACATGAAGCTGGAAATGCGCAGAATATGTTGGCTTTACGAACTTAGAAATACTGAGTAATAATTACAAATTTTGAACATCTGACAACAAAGTTTGGTTTTTGTCTGAAACTTGACAAGATTTAGAAATGTAGATCTGACTCATCAGAAGCTTTGACCCCGTCCACTTACCCTCCTCCTCCTTTCATCCTCCTCTGTGCTGCTGTGTGCTTGCAGTGTCTTGCGTAATAAAAGCAGTGGCAGAATCTCAGTTTGAGCCTCCGTACCACACCACATGACCCCACACCAAAGGCAAAGTCGAAACAATAGAGAAGGATTTATGGTGGAGTGAGGACGAGCGGCACATATCTAATGGGCGGCCGCTGCGTCTTCCCTCCGTCGTCTTTTTGTGTTGCTCATTTGATCGCTGCAGAGAGTCCTGCCTGTCGGGCTTTTATGGGCAAACACGTCACATTTACTGCTGATAGGAGGTTGTTATTTTCTTCCCGTCTGTCTCACGGTCACGCCGCAGAGACGAATCTTTGATCCAGATTTTGTCCGTTACTTTTCAGCTATAATGTACTGCATTTTTTGTCTTCCATCACTTCCCAAATTTCTCACTGGCAACACTACGTTAATGTCCTTTTATTAAATGATAAAGAACATGCTTTTACATATTTGTTTAGTTGAACGATCTCACCCATTACTCATTATTAACCTGTATGGTTTGTTGCTTTATTGAGAAAATCATCATTTATTATGTATTTATTAGCAGATAATAATGTTCCAATGACTATATCAATCTGTAGCCACTGAATGCAAAATGAACAATAACCTCACTAACGTTAATAAGTCATTAATTATGCCGTCATTAACAGTTAATTACACTGGACTAGAGTAATGTTAATCTTACAGCATCCACCAACCCCACTGGATGAGGGAACGTGGGGGGACAAGTGATGGAATATACTTCTACTCAAGTATTTTACTGAAGTACTGTTTTAATATACTTGCATATTAAATGTTTCTGTTGTTTTCCTTCTACTTCACTATATTTTGGATCACAGAAAAATGAACACAGCTTCTGAAAGTTGAATCCATCTCTGCATCCTTTCTAATCACCAGCAGCCCCTCTGCTTGCACAAAGAATTCGTGTTGCATTGAAACTTCACCCTACTGCAACTCTGACCTCAGTAAACACTTTCCTGATGATTTTACGGGCTCAAGTCTTATTGATGCCATCGTGATGTTTGTTATGTAAATTATGGTATATCCTACACAATGGTCACCTGAGGAAAAGAGTGGATGGAGTCCAACACAACCAAAATTATTATGACCGTGTGCAGCTTGCAATCTTGTTGCATTTGAAATGGTTGCTTTGAAGACGGGGACCAGGATTGTGACCATGTGTAGTCAGTTACTGTCCTCAACGAGCCTTTGGTGCGTCAAGGCTGGCAATAAAACAGCAAAAAAAATGGAATCCGTTTGCGATCGAGTTGTTGGAGTTGTTAGCAATCGCATACAGTCTGTTTGTGGTAATACAGTGACTAACTGTGATAAACCAGCAATCTGTTGCTCTCTAAATACACACAAATTGACATTAACTACTTACATTCAGAGTCCATCCAAAATCCCATAGATCTGAAACCAAAATTCAGAAATTCCTCCACAAATATTGTAAAAAAAATATTTGTTTTATATACAAATATAACCAGAATACAAGCAGGTGGCAACTGGTTAAGTTGAATGGTGCTCATTGGTGATTGAGCACCACTGATTGCAGTCAGTGTCAATTCAATCATGGTTGTTTGAAGACAGGTTGCCCCTCAACAGGCGACCTGTGCAACTGCATTGCGAATGTAAGTGGTTGCCCAGAGGCCGAGCGTGTTGCACAATCTGGGTAACCAGTTGGTCCTTGCAACAATTTGCAGTTGGTTGCTGAAGGCATAAGAATTCAGTGCAACCACTGGTGCTTAGCTTAGGTAGTACTATTTTAGCTCTAGAGTGACCGAACCGTTACTGTATACACTAATACCCCACAATACTTTGGAGACCAAAATTATACTAGTATACTGTGCTCAATACAAGTTATTATAAAGCTTAAGTTCCTAATTATTGTGCAGATTTTAAACTAGAAATCTAATAAATGATGCTGTATCACTCCAGAAAAAGTGATCCAGCAGTAAGATATCATCTCTGGAGTGCAAAATCGAAGTCGAATCACAGTTATCACAAGGTTCCTAACCAAAAGCATTACCACATCCTTGACTTTCTGTTTAGTTTCCGTAACACATTTTCATTTCTGATTTCTCATTTACGTCTTTTTTAGAAATCAGCCCATCTCAAGGTTCACAGAATATTTCTGGAAATATCTTACTGTTACAGATTTATGCTCTTTATCTGTTCTCCTGTCCTATATACATTCAGCTCTTTGTTCTATTTCTGTTAACATGGCACAATCGCTCTCTTTTGATTCCACCATCTCTCTCTTTCTGATTAGTCACCTTCAGAAAAAATCATTCTATTCAAAGGTGCACTGGAGCTATTTTAGTTCTTTTGCAAACATAATTTTGATTTGATATATTCATTTGCATCACACATACTATACACACAGACACACACACACACACACTATTATATATACACACACACACACACATATGCATAAAGGTCATGCAGCTTTGTTAAGGTGGTGATTTCCTGTTTTCTGTCTCTGTCATTTCAGCAGCAGGTGTGGACAGGAGGAGGGCAGGGACGTGATGTGGAGACTGAACGGCTGTTTTCCAGCTAATAGAGGAGCTGCAGTCTGAAAAGGTGAAGGGGTGTCAAGGATAAAGCGGCGCAGTAATCTCAAGTGTACCTGCAAGATTTCGACATAGTGAGAAAAAAAAAAAAAGTATCATGTCCCTGCAGCATTTCACTGCTCTGGCTCAGTGTCTTGCCCAAAGGCTTGTTAACAGTAATCAGAGAACTAATGGTGATAGAAATCAAACAAACCAGACAAACTTCCTTCACCGTTCCCTGAGCTTTTGGCATCCTGTCAGGTGACTTATCCTAACTGCAATACCAACTCAGCATAAGGTGAATCTGTTTTTATGAACAAGAGCAAACCAAATTATATGGGATGGAGAAATGTGATTCTATATGATCAATACTATCCACAAAGCAAAAATGATGATGACTTAGCCAGGCCTCTAAATGAAGCTGAGCTTTGATTAAAAAAAAAGACACAAACCTCTCAGACAATCAGATTCAAACCTGGAACCTTCTTGCTCCAAGACAACATTGCAAACAGCTGCAACGTGCTGCTTTCACCGATGAACCAAATTCTTCCTGATTTTAGTCTTGATGGATCATTAAAGCTCAGACACCTTTTAGAGCTCTAATGAATGGAAAATATCTCCATCCATTCTCAGCATGTAAGTTATCTACTTTTGATTTTCTTTTCTTTCCCTGCAGAAAAATTAAAGAAAAAAAAAGAAATGTCTTATTAAGGTATTGAGCAACCACAAGCTGCCAGAACAGCTTCATTGTTTTTGGCACTGATTCTCCGGAAGTCTCTGGAGCTCTGCTGGAGTGAAGAACTCCATGCTTTCCAAAACTTTTCCCTCATGTGTCTTTTTCATGATGGTGGTGGAGAGCACGGTTTAGGTGGGTTGACTGCAAAGGCCTCAGCATATGATTCACATCATTTGCTTCCTCAAATAAGCACTGAGTGACCCCTCATGTCCTTTTAGATGGGGGTGATCATCTCAAGCAACGTTATATTGATTTGCAGTGACTCTTCTAAGAACTGGAACCAAATACCAGCAAACTGCTTCCAACAAGTTAACAGAGCTACCGTCTCCCCTCACTCTTTTAGTTGCTTTGATTATCATCACTACCATATACTGTAATACCTGTTTAGATATATAAAAGATCAAAGTGCAAGTATTTCCGCCTGCATTCTTTCTAATTGCCAGTCGCAACTTGGAACTTCTCTGGCTGTAAAAAAGAGGTCTGGCTGTATAGAAGGCTGTGAGAAAGTGACCGTACTGTGAGGAAATGAGTCTATGATCTTAATCACTAGTTTCAAGTCTTATTAAATACACAATGATGATCATTTTGGTCACATTAAAATAAAATAGGGGGACAAAACAAAGCAGTGGTTTACTGTGTGATTGACGCGTCGCTCCCCAGTGAGTTGCAGTGTCCCTGCACAGCGAGCTCAGCGAAAGACGGACCCTCGCTGGTCAGGTCTGATTTTAAAACACTGAGGAGGGGATGGCAAAAGCCTTTAGCTCGAGGCTTCAGTGGGTGATGTCACCATATAACTTTTATATAGTTTATGTACAAGATTCAGTTTTTTTATCTGAATGCATTCATTTGCTTCTTTTCTTTGTTTCTTGTCTGTTTTGGGATTTTGTTATAGACATCACCCGCCGATCCTCTGCTGGATGCGCCGCACAGATGTCTCATTATCGGTTAATCTGCAAAGTTAGCTGCAGCTCCACCTGTACTGCTGGGCCCTTAGTCACCTTCATTTGAACTCAAACATTCATGAAAATCATTACAAATACATTTCTTCACTCTACTGGAAATAATAAGTCTTTATGTTAAAAATCCTCAATAAATCCTGCCGACACAAATTAAAGAAAAAATAAATAAATAAATAAAATAAGAATGAATTAGGTAGTTTTCTTCTTAATATTTATTTTCATCCTGAACTGCACGACGATATCAAACCAGCACTCTCAGACGTATTCTTTTGCAGCATCTCGATGTCCCTGTTCAGATCTCATTTTCTTTAAGGGTTCCCGAGGAGATTTATTTTTGTTTGCTTCACAAAAGGTTGGACGCAACTTGAATCATTTCTGTGGAAACATTAATACCATCTGAGAAGCAGCAGAGGTTCTTCAGACTTAAGCCATTCTTTCATTTTCTTATCTGATTTACTGATTAACGCGAGGGGTACTTATAATACAGAGGCAGTGAAATAAAGCTAGCCTGATCTACACTGGGCTTTGAAACAACATGGCACACATGGGTTTGGCATTGGAACAGAAATATTAGCGCTGCTCTCCATTTCTAAAATCAGCTATCACTGTCATCCAGTCTGATTTAACAGAAGCCTGCAGAGCTTTGAGAGGACTTCAAACGCTTCCACCATCCGAGGCTTACAATTCAAACAAGCCACAAAGGAATCCCTATTATTCCACAATGCCATTATCATTCAGGACCTGCAATGTGAAATGAATAAAATGGAACTACAACAAATTTTGAGTCAAAGGGAGAAACGGCACACAGAGCCGTGGGTCATCGCTGGTCGAGATTGAACCTCAGCCCCTGAGAGGTTTGGTCACGGCAGCGGTTAAACCGACCTACAAAGAAACGGCACAAATGGGCAAAAGAGACTTTGAACTCCACTAAATCTCCAACAGTATCTCATACATCACCACTGTCAGTCAATAATGAGGAAGAGGGTGATATTCCTGGCTCAATCGGCAGAGAGCAAGGCAGCAATGCGAAGAACAAGAGCGCCCAAAAAAGCCAGTGAATTATAATCACGCTGGAAAAAGAAAGCAGAAAATATTATAAGCAACCAGAGAAACAGCGTTGATCCATTAGAAACAAACAGGAGCTTTGTGTCTACGAACAGCTGAAATCTGGCATACGAGCGCATCATACACAAATTGTTTCGAGCTGCATCTGCACGGGGAGAGCAAATCGGATTCGAAACCCCTCTGCGGTGCATCGCTGCCATTTCTGTGCAGCCTAAAGAGGACAAATACCTTTCCCCGGGGTTTACTGCTGCTTCTGCTGGGTCCATACACACTGAAATCAGCCTCTCACTGGCAAAACAAATGGCGTGACCCAGCCTTACATTACTGTCCTTATCTTAACATGAAACTGAGAAAGACAATCACAGATGAGCCTAATTATAGCGGTTTCTACTCTCTTCTTCTTTTCATTGCTCCCTTTAGGGGTCGCCACAGCGATCATCTCCCTCCATCTGCCTCCATCTCACCCTCCGTCACTACATCCACGGATGGATGGATGGCCTCTGCCCACACAAGCACACATTTACATAAAACATAACTGCACATTCAGAAACAAAAGTATTGCTTCAGCAGACATACAGTGCATGTTAATTTCACTGATAGCATCCACACGTTCAGACACTCGAGGCACGCGTGAGGGTTCACAGACTCAGACTCTTTGGTTCTCATCAGTACAGCGACGCACTCAGAAAGATCTCTCCCCTTTTTCCTTCATCTTGTCCATCAATTCTTGACACTTCCTCCCCTCTTTCTCCTCTTTTTTCCTTCAATTTCTTCACAATGTGCTTTTTCTCCTGTTCATTCTTATTGTATCACTTCCATCATGTCTGTATTCTTCCTTTAAAAAAAATAAAAATCACCTCCATCTCTCATCTTCCTTCTCCTTCACATTGTCTTTTATTTTTTCTCCATCCTGCTTTCATCTCTTTCCTCAAGCACCAGTAACTCCTTGACCAGCACTCTATCCTTCCTTTTCTTCATCGTCTTCGCTCCCGGTCTCCCCTCTTCCTTGTCTTATCTCCTCTGAGAGGCTCAGTTGTCTTCAAAGTGGAAAATGAAGCCATCCAGCATCGGCTTATCATCTTGCTCTGGGACCGGGGACATGGCTCATATTTTCTGGGCCTGGACTTTTGTCTTGTGTAAATGTTTGACTATGGCCCCTGTCCCTCCGCTGAAACTCAAACTCAGCTGAGGGCCTCACTGGTCCCACAGAGAGTCAGAGGTCAAAGAGCTGCTGGAGCTCAAAATTGCTAATTAACCCTATCTGACAGGAAGTAAAAGTAGGTGGGAAAATGCACCAATAATCCTGAGTTTTAAGAACTCCTCTGCTGCAGCTCTTCCTTTAACACAGCAAGTTAATATTTAAGGGCATGTGTTGGCTCAAGGTTCTTATTTTTCTTCTACTTTATTAAAGTTTACCTTTACTTTCCTCCACACACACACACCGGCTTCGCTGGGTATTATATCTAAGAAGTGCACCGAAAACAACATTATATGTAATATCAACTTTAACTGTTGACATTCATATATATAGCAGAGCAACCCTGAATTTGTCTGCACAGAAATCGAGAAACCTTTAAAACTTTTCAGCTGCTCAACTGAAAACAATCTTTGCTGCAGAGAAATCTTAAAAAAAATGGGATTTTTTGTATCTACTGCATTGAGTGAGAATAAATCTAAACATCTGAATGTAACAATTCCCAATACTGAAGTAGTTCTTTTAGGAGCGATGCACTAAAATCTAACTGCTGCAGTCAGTGTGATAATGTGTCTGTAATATTTTCTTTATAAGGAAGCTTTTGGTGTAAACGGGTTCTTAAATTGTTCTTTTAATGATTCAGTTTGGCACAACTCTGTGTTTTTGTGTTTATGATGAAAACTTCCATCTTGATAGCCGGACACCATCCATCCATCTTCCTGCATTCATTCAAAGTCGAGACAATGAGGTAACAGGTGAAGCCGGGTGTGCGCCTTTAGAGGAAATCTGTAAACTAAAACCGAGCCGCTTCAATTTGTAATAGGAATCAGACAAGATGCTGCTGGCGTGTAGTTGTAGTGTTAACTTGTTGAATGTTTGGTCGATATGCTCCCAAACCAAAGTCTCATTTTGCCAGACAGTTGACTGATGTTTCTTTAATGAGGAGAATACATCAATCCTTCTGCCCGCCATGATGGATCCATTCTGTTTTCCCAAGGACCGGCTTCCCTCTGGCCATTCAATTAGTTGAAAAGGAGGCACAATTTCAGTAGACCATGATTAACTTCAGCTTACAGCAGCAGACTTTTGATTGAAAACTGACAACCTTTTTACCAAATTCACTTTCGGAGCTGTTAAAGTTAATAGAAATTCACCACGTCTGTTTCAAAGAAAATTATTTGAATTTTTTTCTATGAAACACTGTTAATAAATCATTTGAAATGGAATTATGTGATGATTGGAAGGGACTTTGGCTGCTTTCCACATGAATCATTAATGCGATGGATTATATATTATCAAATCAAATTTCAATTTTAGCTGTAATGAGAATATTTTCTGGTGTTTTATCCTCTGCCTTTAAAACTTGAGCATCTCTACAATAGGAGTTGCAAGAGAGCAAGGGAGCGAGCGGAGAGAGATGAAGCAGACAGTTTAAAGATTTATCAGCTTCACTCACTCCAAACATTGTTTTCTCTCAAGCTGATGACTCGGCTGTCTGGATTTCAGTTTTTTCACAGCGCAGACACACACCAGACGCTGCTGCCGCCAATAGGTGCGTGAGTGTGTTTGAATTCTTCTGCTGCCCCATCTTAGTTTCAGGAAGCAAATGCAAAATGTGAAAGAGGAAGAAAAGAAAGAATGGAAGAAGAACGTGTGTGTGTGTGTGTGTGTGTGTGTGTGTGTGTGTGTGTGTGTGTGTGTGTGTGTGTGTGTGTGTGTGTG
>JAVDPK010000927.1:257094-270219 GCA_034780415.1 Cichlasoma orientale | reverse complement strand
ATCCGTCCAGTTGTCCTGAGGCGGAGCTTTCTACGTTAATCTCTTAATGAGAAAATCACAGAGCACTGTGTGTGTGTGTGTGTGTGTGTGTACGGGCATGCGTTTTAAGTGTTGACCTTACCTAGACTGGAGATCATGTCCAGCTTGTTTCAAGATTACAATCATACATCACTGTGGGAATAATGGCTAAATAAGGAAATGGATGGATACATGTATTTTTCAGGCAGTACTGTATGCTGTCAAAAAGAACCCCCCCTAAAAAAATAATTTCCACTGCATTTCAGCTCTGCCACAAAAGGACCTGCTGACATTTCAGTGATCCTCTCGTTAACACAGGTGAGAGTTTTGGTGAGGACAATGCTGGAGGTCACACCGCCATGAGGTCACACCGCCATGCTGACTGGGTTAGAACAGCAGATGGATGCTTTAAAAGCACTTATTGTTGGGTCTTTACCTTATGATATAAAGCACCTTGAGGCGACTATTGTTATTTGGCGCTATATAAATAAAGTTGAATTGAATTTAAAAGGAGGATGGTGCTTGAAATCATTGTTCTTCCTCTGTAAACCATGGTTACCTGCAAGGAAACACGAACACGTGCAGTCATCATTGCTTTGCATAAAAAGAGCTTCACAGGGAAAAATTATTGCTACTAGTAAGATTGCACCTAAATCAACCATTTACCTGATTATCTAGAGGTTCAATTGTTGTGGGGCAGCCAAGGAAGTCCAGCAAGCACCAGGACCGTCTCCTAAAGGTGATTCAGCTGCGGGATCGAGGCACCACCAGTGCTTGGGAATGGTAGCAGGCAGGTGTGAGTGCAAGAACCAGGCTCAAGGAGGGGCAGAGGGGAGAGAGACAGGACAAAAGACATGCTGTGGAAGAGAGAGCCTGAGATTAAAATATTATTATTATTATTTCTTAGGTGTTTTCAGATTTAGACTAAAAAATAAGCTGGGCTCATGATGGAGGTTTCCACTCAGCATCTGAGAGATGCTGAAGGGTAAAAGAAAGGCCTCGCACACAGAGTGACATTCCTCAGAGTAAAATGTTCAGCCTGACAGCTCACTCGAAGCTCAGATTGCTCCCCAGGGGCACCCGTACCTGCAAACACCTTCGTTATTCCTACAAGTGGCTGAGCAGATGCCGCTGTGACACAAACAGACAGAATCGGAATCAGATCCAAAAACAGGCAGTCGGAGAAATGAGCAGAAAGCCGAGATGTGGGATTATTTTCGATGCCTGTAGATCTGCTGCCTGTTAGTCATCTGTGAGGTGTCGCCGGAGCTGTAACAATAAATAGAGCTAGCGTGGAGGCCGTGACGGCAGAGACACAGTCTGCCTGGACCACATCTGATTATCTTTTTATCACCACTTACTGCCGGCCTGCAGAAGGGGGGAAAACAAAATCATCTGTGATTACTGTGAAAATGATTCAATTTGACTCGTTCAGGCGTTTGTGTTTCACTCACGGTGAACGGCCGGACTGAAATTAGGTTTTGACATCTGCATCGTGGCTGCTGAAGGTCATGCTGAAGGAAGGCCGGGGTAAGCTTTTAAAGACTGACGCTGGGATATAAATTAGTTTTAAGGTGAGAAATTTAGACTCAAGTCACTGACTTACAGGTGGAGATGATGTGTCAGCAAAGATGGGATAGATGAAAACTGAGGGCAAGTGAATATGTGGGAGGAAATGATTAAAGCTGCACGTTACATGTGCACAGTGTAGTATCAGTGTGCTAACCTTGACTCTTCAAAAACCCAATGGGTGTCATCATGGTCACCAGTTATTACCGGTGCATATAAAAAAAATTAGGATGTCACAAAAAAGCTTGTCTTTGTAATTTGATTAAAAAAAGGAAAGTTTTCACATATTCTATATTCATTGCATATACCTTTTTTTGATGATTATGGCTTATAGCTCATGAAAATCAGAAGTCCAGTATCTTAAATTATTAGAATATTTAGGATTTGCAATGCAGGAGTGTTCATTTAAACACAAAGTACTTGGTTAGGGTTGCTTTACCATGAATTCCTGCATCAGAGCAGCGCGGCATGGAGGCTGCATCAGGCTGCAGCTCTTACTGAGGCTCAGGTTTCTTTGATGGAGGCCTTCAGCTTGTCTGTATTTGTTGGTCTCTCATCTTCCTCTTGAAAATACCCCATAGATTCACTGTGGGATTTAGGTCAGGCGAGTTGTGCTTAGGTGGAAGCCAGTTTCCAGTGGTACAAAAAAGCATCACAATTAGAGACTTCTTTGGCTGCAGTAGATGATCGCGACTTCTTCTGTGTCAGCCATGCTGTTGGCGCTCCACGACACCTGCTGTCCCTGCCTTTATGACCATTGGTGCTGAAGATTTCCTCAGCTCGTTTCAGAGGTGGCTGTGGAGGTAGAGCAGGTTATCTAATAATTGGAAGGTTGGTGGTTCAATTCCTGGCTGCTCCAGTCTGCAGTCTCCAGTATCCTTTGGCAAGATACTGAACCCCAAGTTGCTCTCCGATGCAGATGGAAGTGCTAAAGCACAGATGGTTATCCATCATTACAGCCACAAAATATTTGGGATAATGGATACAAACTTAAAAGGCAACAAAGATCCCACTGTGAACAATGTGGGGAAAGCCTGGAGCCAGTTTAGAGGCCATTCAAATCTGACATCCACACTGGAAAGAGACTGTTTATGGTGTGGCTGTGGCTCAGGTGGTAGAGCAGGTCGTCTACTAATCAGATAGTCGGTGGTTCAGTGTCCAAGTTGCACCTGATGTGCGAATGTGTGCAAATTGTAGAAGAAACAGTGCTTGCACGCTGTACAGTATAAAGCACTTTGAGTGCTCGAGTAGAAAAATGCTGTGTAAGAACCAGTCCATTTACCATAGTTTGTTTTTTTTAAGTGATTATATTTGATAGCACCAACTTTTCCTTTTCACAGTGAAACTGAATATATTTAGGTTTCAGACTATTAGTTGGTGAAGAAGAAAAGGAAAGAAATGTGACCATGCCAGAAATGATGACTGCATCCTGAGTTATCATCCTTTGTTTTTGAGAAGCTTTTAAGTTTAGTACAGACACTTGGAGTTACAACCCTCCTGAGGTTTTTTTTATTGGAATTATGAGTAGTTTCTATCTGTAATACTTCACTATCACAACCTTCATCATTGTGGTTTTAAAAATGGTCTCCTGGGTATTATAGCTCTAATATAAAAAATGAAAAACCTACTTCGGGCAGACGGAAATCTCACACAGCACCACGAGGATGTGAAGTCACAGAGAATGAAAGGATGACCTTTCGCACGGGTAAATCTTTCTTTGGTGGGGATGAAAAGTACTTCAGCTTTCACAGTCTGACTCGTCTGCTGCTGAGGTCATTTCTAAATAACACAAACCCTTTGGCGTGACTCACATCACTCCTCTGCAATCAAGAAACCCCGGATGCCACCTGGAACGTGATGCTCGGCCTTCTAACGCTCTGCCGCACCATCTCCATTTGTCTGAGACTCACTGACCTTACTAACTAGCGAGTAAAACCTGCAGATACATAGCAGCTCATTGTACTGTTTTCTACCTCCTTCTAACCTCGATCATTCAAAGCCTCTGTTATTCACTCTGAGTAAAAATATGCAGAATGTCCTCAAGCAAATCCCTAAAGGAATACCCAATATACAAACAATCCAACATGAACACCGACGGTCTCGTGTTTGTGGAGGAAACCACCGTCATGTTCAAGGCTCTTAAAATGTGACGGATGCTGGGAGGTATAATTTTTCATCTCCTTAGTGTCCGTTATCTAGGGTCAGTAAAACAAGTTTCAGTAGAACTCTACAGCTTCAAGACTGGTTTGAAGGGTAAAAAACATTCCTCATGTTTACTGTTTTAAATCACATTGCAATATAATCCAGTAATTCTGTTCTTAAATGCTAATACGCTCAAATATTTTTACATTTGTTTAACTTTTACTTGAAAAATGGCAGAAACAAAGTTTGCAAAGGCAGCAGTCTAAGTAGAGATGCCCAGAGCTCCCTCTTCCCAGCCATCTCCTCCAGCTCTTCCTAGAGGACACCAAGGTGTTCTTAAGCCAAGCCAAGAGTTGTAATCTCTTGGTCTTCACTAGGCTCCTTTTGGTATGGAGAAGCACCCTATCTCTAAGGCTGAGCCCCTACACCCTTCAGAGGAAGCTCACTTCCTGCACTTGTATGTGCCATCTTACTGTTTCGACCACTACCTGCAGCTCTTGGAACATGGATCAACCAGTAAGCATCTTTGCTTTGGTGTTCAGCTCTCTTTCTTTATCTCAGCGCACCGCTATCCACATCACTGCAGACACTGCGCCAATCTGCCTCCCACTCCACTCTCCCCAAACTCATGAACAAAGACTCCTCCACTCAAGGCAGCCACTCATTCTCAACCCAGTCAACTGTGGACTCAGACTTGAAAGTGCTAATTCTCATCCCGGCCTCTTAGCAGTGCCACAATGTGAACTGGAGGTCATTGCTCGATGAAGCCAGCAGAACCGATCATGCTGAGAGCGCTGAGCCTAACGTGCTCCGGCCCGTAGCTATGCTTAGAAATACTGTCCAAAAGACAGTGAACAGACCGAGACAAATGGCAAACCTGGTGCATCCAGTACAAACTGTGTACAAATCTGATTAACTGTCAACAATGCAAGTCAAGCATTTTGTAACTCCTCTACTTTTACAAAAGTAGCTCACAACATTAGGCCTCACATCCCGTTCAAGATATCTCTAGTCCAATGCTTTCTCCAAGCCAGCAGAACAGTGGGAACACTCAGGTTTGGCCACTACCAGAAAATACACAGTTCAACTCTCTTCTCCAACATCCTGGTGCAGACTGTCCCAAGAAGGCTCGGGAGTGTTGTTTTTTGCTTTATCCATTTTTATTATCACCCCCCTCCTCCTTTGACACATGACCCGATATTAAAGTCTTTCTACTCCTAAGAACTATATTCCTTAACCAGCCAAGCTTTAACCACACCCCTGAAAGATCAGAAAACAGTCATCAATCGTCTCTGGAAAGGTTCTAGAAGCCAGAGACAAATGTGTCATCCTGCCAACAAGAGGTTTCAGATCACAAAGCGTTCTTGTGTCATCCTGGAAGGTGACAACAGCTCATTTCGTCATCTAGTTTAAAGCACTGATTGCTGTCAGCTGTCAGAAAATGAACTTGAGGGGACAAACAGCGAGCAAATATTGATATTACTTTGGACACTACTTGGAAAGGAATCCAGCTGGCAGATTGAAAGGAAGCCTTTTATTTGAGGGAGAAGAACCCAAACTTTCACAAATCCAAAGCAAAAGTTTTGTTGCTTCATTCGCACGCTTTCAGCATCAAGGAGGAAATACGCCTCTTCTTTGAATTGGTTTTCTGCGGCCATCCTGGGATTAATGTCTGCCAGTTATTCAAAGGCAAATGTTAAACGTACATTAAATATTGCACAAACAGAGGCGAGGCAACATCTGTCTTCATCGTAAATTTGTAACATAAAGTTACAAAAGTAGAAGCGGCAGAGAGGCGAGGCAGGGACATAAAGGAAATGCACTTGAACATACAGACATCCATCAGCCAACTTGTGACTGCTACACAGACAAACAAGACATCTGCCATAAATTCTGACAGGCATTATAGGTGCAAAGACACATAAAGGACACCTGACTGTGGAGACAGGCCATTTCAGGACTCATAAAGCTGGAGGAAAGTCAGTGAAACCATAAAGAGTCGACAACACAATGGAGGAGGAATGAGTTGCTGAGCCTCGGACAAAGAAACACTGTCTGAGGTGCGTCACCCTGCATTCTGTTTGAGTTCAGCAACAGCTGATGCTATGAAATGAGTCAAAAGGTTTCCACGAGTCCACTGCGTATGACAGCGATGCATTAAAAGGAATTAGGGTTTCCTCATTCATGTTACTTCCTTTAACCCTCCATTGGTTTCAGTTCTCATCAGCAGTGATGCATTTGTTAATAACTAAGTCATCGTTTGGACACTAAGAGCTGAATGCTGTAGAAAGGCAGTAATATAAAATAGGTCCTCTTTGAATGAGGGTGTAGGAGAGGAGAAGGTCTGGGGAGCAAGAGCATGTAGGGGTGTACTGCATTAAAAACAAAGTAAACCAGCGTCTCGTGGATAACGAATCAGCAAAAAATGTCTCCATGTGCAAACCACCCTGCAAAAAATAGCAAAGAACAGATCTGAAGTTACTGTTGACAGATATTTGGGGGAGAGGAAGAAACATGAGCTGCCATCAGCACCCACAGGTGAAGATCCAGAAAGCAAGGTCAAGAGTGTGTCGACAGTGCGTGACACCACGCCTGAGCTGAGCGCTGAACAACACGGTGGGAAAAAAATGAAAACATCTTACCCGTACAGTAGCTGCTGCGAGCTGTGCCTCAGAGTGGGCGTTTAGTGCATCGGGGTTCATGTGCAGCCCAAAAAAGGCAAGACTTACTGAGGAGCACACGAACACGCTTGTGTTTGTAGCAAAAAAATAAAATAAAATAAAAAATTCAGGGCAGCGAGGCCACCTAGGTGCAAACACTTTTGTGTTGAGCACAGACTGCAGTGCACTGTGTGTTTTGATATTCTGTGCACTTTTCAGCATCAGGCTTTTTGAACATGCGTATCTACAAACACAAATTTTACAAATAAGATGATAACTAGTCTGCCAAGTGTTATTTAAGCTATTGTTCATTTAATTTTGCTGTTTTTTTTCTTATCTGACTTGCTGAGTTGGTTGTTGGTTGGCACTTCTTTTCTGAGGGACTCTTTATTTTGCACCATCAAATGAAAAGAACTGATTTCCATCCAAAACGATGTCTCTCTAAACACCGATAGGATCGAGCCCTAAGAAATGTATTAGCTAATAAAGGAAAGGAGGGAAGTTTTCAAGAAGTCAAAAATACCCCAGAAGAGTTCCAAATTTCAAATACTCTTACAGTGTGTCATCTTCCTGTCTGACACCGAGGCTGTAATCGGTTTTCCTGCCGTCACACGACGCAAAAACGCCGCCAACTAAAACCATCATGGGAATAAGATGGAGACCAAGTGGCTTGAAATGGGACCTGGAATCCCGTCTGTGTCGAGCTCCCACACTTGGCTAGTTAGTAATGAATGTCAAACAGCGGCCTCATTTGTTTTTGTTTGTTAGCCTTTACAATGTTCCTGTGCACAAGATTTAATTTTACAGTTGGAGAGCTTCATTTCCACACTCGAGGAGAAATATTTCCTCCTTCATCTCATTTTCCCTGTCCGTGAGCTGAGATACCGGCCTGTGACACACACACACACACACACACACACACACACACACACGTTTGCTGTGTGTAATGAACTGTTTGGTTTAATTAACTGGGCGTTTAGACTTCATTGACGAAAGATGAACTAATGACTTTTTCCCCCTGCACTGGTTCTGTGGTGACACTCAGGACTCTGTCATCTTCACATGAAGATGATTTTTTTTTTTTACCCATCAGAGATGCTGCTTAAGTGATAAAGAGAAAAATGGCCTTACTGTAGTTTTATGAACTTCGGTGTATTTCGTGTCCCTCTGCTAACCAGTCATACTGCAGTTCATATCTGTGCTTGTGCAGATTTCACATATATACCTAATGAAGATTTTGGAAATCAATAAAAGCATGTGTATCTGTGCCTGCCCAACACTGCTGATACTGCTAGCACGCAAAGCTGTAGCCATGACTCAAATAAAGGTGTTGCTGTAATGAATACGTCACATGCATCTCCACTCCACGTGCATCCAGAAGATACAGACCTCCCTCTCTCTAGGCTGGTAAAACATCCACAATCTGTCCGCCAGTCTTCCGATCCGCTCTCTCCGCACCCGTGAACAAGATCCCAAGACACTTGAGCTCCTCCGCTTGATGCTGACATTTGACCGCAGAACGCAGCGAATTAAACTTTGGAGAAAACTGGTAACTTGATAGTAGAGCAGGTCAGCCTCTAATCACAGAGATGCCGGGCTCGTGTTGACTGGATAAAAGCCTTTTGAATAAAAACAATAAGGGCAGACAGGCCATGGCAGAGCGTGCTTGCTATATAAGAGCAATTTTTACTGTTAAAGGTCCTGAAGGTTTCTAATATCACTGATGTGCAAATTTTAGGACTCTGTGTCTTTGAAAGCTGCAGAAATGCCAAAAACTAGAATCCCTCACAGCCCAGAAGGGTTTTTTTTCCCCCCGATATGAAAGCAGGAAGCTTCTGGTGGCTGCAGCTCTAAAGCAGGGATGTAATAGACAGCCTGGATGTGAAGTATGTTTGAGGTGTGAATGAGAGATTCATCCACACAAAGACGAGGCTTCTGCTGTTTGCTTTGTCTGCTGAGAATGGAAGAGGACGGCTGGAGCCAGCAGGGAGGAAATGAGCCTGCACTTTGGGAGACTTCCCGATAACTTAAATATCACAGATAATAAGAAAGGACTGTTGAAGTTTGTCAAACATTTTCAAAGCCTTCACTGCTATACTTTCTATACATGATCAGCAGGGAGGAGAAAGAGACAGGTGGAGGAAGTTTGACTGAGTGATAAGCGATTTATTCCTCAGAATGTGCCGGCTGTACAGATTTATGAGGACGAGCTTCTCTCTCCAGGAGACTGAGCAGCTGAAAGCTTTCATCCTGTTTGGATATAAACTGAAGCAAACTGAAGGAGCTGCAAAGCCGCGGGCTGAGTGAGACGTGGCGTGGAGGGAGATGATGATGATGATGATGATGTGTACGGTATATGCAAAAGTCTGTATGTGGCGCCTGTGAGGTAAAACTGAGGGCAATTCTACAGCACGTTTCAAGCCTCTTATATTTCTGTGTTGTTAACTAATCAAGATAATTGAATAATGCTACATATGCTAATTATCTTTATATGGTCATCTCAGGCACACAGATCCAGTCCAAACTTTCTTTTTAAAAGGGGCAGCCAATCAGAAGAAAGCACTCTCTTCAGCCACTCAGCAAGCTTCCGAAAGCTGGCCAATCAGAATAAGAAGCTCAAATTTCAGACCAAGGTCAATATAAGGATGATTGTTTGTTTTTTTAAACTGAATCATGCAAAGCTATTCTAGTGCACAGAAGCTCCTCCCACCGGCTGTTCGAAACTTTTGTTTGTGAGAATCAACCAATCAGAGGAACACTGGCTTAAAGAGGCAGCGCTAAAAGCTTGTTTCAGACAGAGGATGAAGTGAGGGGCTGCACTAAGGCCTCACTTAAGATAAATAAAGATGATCTTGGCCTGTGAATCATACAAAGTCTGCATATGGAAGTACATGATTACTAATGATCACGTTTGCTTTTCTTCTGTCACTTCCTGTTACCATTCTTCTGTGGAATATCAAAATAAATGGAAAATTACCCACGAAAAATATTATGCAACAATGAAAAGGGTGAAGAAGGTGAAGGTGTCATTTATTCACACATAAATGCTGAAAGTGAAAAGTTTTATTCTAAAAACTTGTTTCTGCTTCATTAGTTGTCGAATGTGTAAATTCAGTCTATATTGTGATTGAAACTAATATCATGATGTCTGAGATTTTCTAATAGATTTGACTGGAACCAATCCGGGATTTTCCACAGAAAGACAAACAGCCCTCAGGTAAGATTGTGTGTGTGTGTGTGTGTGTGTGTGCACACACAGACGCGGCGTGTGTTTTTATGAATCATCAGGATTTATAAAAGCCGTGAAATGGCACAAGCGTCTTGTTGAACACTTATTCTGATTTCACGTTGTTTCCGTTGTTTCTCCTCAAGTGGGAGAGAATTGCAATTTAATGTGGCTTTGCTTTTATGCAATTCAAACAGCAGCGACATAAAGGCTTTCCCATCACCGCATACATTCAATCTATTTACCCGGCACTTACTGTGATGATGTGATGGTGATTGTGTGGAAAAGGCTGCTCTTCTCAAGCTCTTGCTCTGTAATAAATAATCCAAGGTCAGATTGCACAGTGATGTTTTCAGGGTTAATGTTCCCTGTGTCTACACTGAAATGCATCCTTCAACCTTTAACACACAGGAGGCACGCTTATGAAAAATGGAAGCCCTCCTCAGCGTGTCGTTTCTGTATCATATGGGTATGAAGATACAGTGGAGGGTCAGCAGCACCACGAGCCCGGCCTCCTCATTTCACACTGTCTGAACATTATTCATGAAACCGAGCCATAAGTGGCCTTTTTTCCTCCCAAAGTGCTGCTTGGAGTAAAAGACCAATTCTTCCTCATATTTGGCAGCAAGTCTCATATTTTATTCTTTTGCTGCTGCACATGCTGAGCCTACTAAACTATTCATGCAGACACACACAGGTCACATAAAAACATAGATATGCTACCTTCTAGGTTCTATTGTGATTCAAATACACTGGCACAGTGAAATAACATGTAAAAAAAAAGTGCAGTCCAAGAATAAATTCATAATATGGTTTTATTCTTTGACCCCCACCATGCACATTTCTAACCAAGCTTTCAGCTTGATTATCAAGCTGCATCCATAGACTGGACGGATGCTGATTGGTGATGCAGCTGTGCTCACACTGGGAGGCGTCTGCAGTGACGCGGTGACCAAAGATCAGTTACTGGGCCTGTTTGTAGACATCGTGATCAAACTCTCTGCAGCCAGTGTCGTCCTTATGTGAGTCTGTGTGGTGCCGGCAGCAGCTTGTTTGGTGATGTCAGTGATTAACTCAGTTTCTGAGGTTAACAAGTGTTGCTCATTGTTGACGCTTGAAGCAGAAAAGAGACACTGAGACAAAATACTCGGATGGATTTTCTTTAAAAATCCAAATGATGCGAAGCTCACTGCTTTCAAGCCCTTCACGTAGAACGCAGTCCAAAGGCGAGGTGTCATTTTCATTTCATTTTTTCCACACTCTCCACATTGAAACTGTCAAAAGGATTCCGCTTTGATGCCACAAAGCTGCACATTAAATATTTCACATCAGTTCAGGGGTGCGCTATATAAATAAAGTTTATTATAATTTCCCATCAGTTATAGTTTTAGCACAGGTAAAAATTCACACGTTTGACCCACAAATATGCAAAAAGCAGATTTTCCTCAGCTCACCGCGGTATGGAAATATCGGTTCCCGCTCGTGTTATTTATTCAGGAAACAGCAATTCTGCTGCTGTCTGTCGTTACTATGGTTACTCATTGCGCTTAGTGGCTCGTCTCGTCTGCTGTGCAACGCTTAACAGTCTCAGTCAGGTATCGTTGCGGCCAGGCAGAGCGGAGGTTGGCTTCTAACACACGATGCGGGGACTTGCGTTAAGAGCAAGAACATGTCTGCCGTGCAGAAACGCGCCGCTTCCTCCTCCACTAAAATATTTACACAGCATCGTGGGACATGCTTAAAAAGTTCTCTCTTTTTTTTTTCCATTCTCTATTTTTTCTGGCCTCTGCCTTTTTTGTGTTTCTGCTGCATGTAGATTATTCCCTCGCCTGGGGTTTGTCTTTCTCCTGCACTTTGGATAAAAAACATTGCCAAACCAGCATTTCATAAAGCCGGGTTTATGGATGCACCGTGGATAGAACAGGCGGACGTTCAGCATGTTAATGATTTGGTCTGAAAAACTTAAGGAGACCCTGTGCAAACTTCATCCCCTTCAGATAAGTTTGAATAAAACCATTCTAACACCTTGAACTCACATACATCAGCGGTTACGCCACGCAATGCAAAAATGATGGATGGAAATCCATCAGTGTTTCCCACGCACCTGCTTTGCTTGCACGGGATATTAAACTTGTGGAAAGATTACCTGATAATGCAGCAGGAGAGTGAGAAACACCGACAATAATATAAACCAATCCTGTGAGACACTCACTGAAAACTAACTTTTTTTCCCCCTCTTTTTTTAAATTATATATTAAAGGATCAGTCCAGTTTTTTCAGCCTGATGTAAATTAATATTTCTATTGTGTCTCTAACGATCAGGGTAAATTTAGAGATTTGGGACATGAGCAGTCACACAAACCTGCAGCCCAGAAGTCAATCACGAATCATGAAACAAATAAAATCAAAATCTTGATCAGATTTAGTAATCGAGCATGACATTTGCTAATTATGACAGCAGCGGGCTATAGGAGATGTAATCTTTGATTGTGTCACAAGCAAAAGTTGCCGCAAGCTGAACTTTCCTGCTGGACGGCTCTGTGTTGTTCTGCTGGACTCCCGCTGTGCAAACACACCGCCTCAAAACTCTCAAACGCTTCACAACTTTCTGAAGCTACAAGCATTTATCTTTATTTTATCCAGAAATAGCGTGAAATAAGGCCCCAGTGAGTGCAGAGCAACAAAGTGGAGAATCAAAGGAGAACCAAAATATCGACCGCGCAGGTCACTGATGTTTTCTTGGCATCTTCCATTCGTGTGAGAAGCAGGTCAGAGGCTCTCCTGTCCCGCTTCTGAACTGGGTCACTGAGTTTTGCTTTGGACTTTAAGGGGGTTTTGACCGTCTTCTCTTCACCTGCCTGCAGCAGTCTGAGGCTTTCAGGTGACTCATCCCCACTAATAACTGCTGCACACGCACACACACTTTCAGAAATGTGCACGTTACACTACACAAACTTTTGTTCCTCTCTACTTTTGTGCGTGTGAATGTGAATTATGTCAAACAATAGATACATGAGCATGTGCGTATTTTCCCAGAATTTAATCCATGTAAGCATGGCGGGTTTAAATCAGGCTTAACAACACAGGCCGCGGATCGGGTGTTACCTCCTCTCATCGAGCCATAATCCAAGCTGATGATCCCAACAAGATAACGGCCTTGAAGATGTGTTTCTTCCTCCTATGAAGGGCTTCGTCTTCAGCGTTTTATTGGAGAGGTATTTGCAGCGATTAGAGAGGGGACTTGTTTGGTTGGATGATCAAAAATGAAGAGATTTAAACTGAGATGCAGACGATCAAAGGAGATTTTGCGGCACTCTGCGGTGTTGAACTCGAGAGGTCAGAGTGAGAAGAAAAGCAATGATTCACAACAGACAGAGAGGAGTGGCAACAACTTTGGGAGGAAGGAGGGAAAGAGGAAAGGTGGAGATTTCTTGTGTAGCAAGTTAATTTAGTTGAACATTCTCAAAACTCCACAGTGAAAGTCAATTGATATATGTACATATGTTTTTT
>JAVDPK010000927.1:237195-252281 GCA_034780415.1 Cichlasoma orientale | reverse complement strand
ACAAAGCGCCTTGAGGCGACTGTTTGTTGTGAATTGGCGCTATACAAATAAAGTTGAATTGAATTGAATTGAATTACATATTTTATTACTAGTTAGCAGAAATGATTGATGAAAACAGATTGACCGCAGGCTGTATATGTCAGCTGATGCCAGCGTTGGATGAATGGGCTTTGTGTGCACAGGTGGCCTCTCTGTTTAAAAGCCAGGATGCTGCAGTCTTGTTGAGTTCTTTGGGTTTTGCACACTTTGTTCACTTGCTGGTTACCTCCACCAAGAAGGTTGTGTTTTTGGTAGCATTTGAGTGTCATTTTGTCTTTAAACACAAAGTTGTAGCAGTGTAGAGTGGGGTCATGTTAACAATCCATTAAACTTTTATTGCTCAAAAATGAACACAAAGCCTTATACCTTAGAAACAATGTTTCTTACTGCCATTGTTTGCATTGACCGCATATAGGCTGTAGATTCTAAATATCACGTTACTTTGGATCTCTGACCTCTTCTTCGAGGAAAAATAAAGTCAAACTTTCATAAAATGTATTTTATCTTTAAAACTCTGCTTTAATTTCCGCTGCCTTTGTTTTTATTGGTAACATTTAGGAAATTATGCTGGTGTACAGTATGTGGATTCTAAATGTCATGGCACATTTGACCTCTGACCTTACTTTTACATTTCACATCTGCCTTTCTTTCAAGTTAAAGAACATGCCAGAATGAGCTGCCTGGTTAGTTAGAAATATACTGCAGTGTAATATTATATAATAAGCTCCAGTTATTAACAAATCAATACCTATTATCCTATTACTTAATATTCCCTTAGAGGACATACTGCCCAGAGAGGGCGCTGCCTTGGTGGAGGTTTGTGCTCACTGAGTGCTCCTTTTTGTTTGGTTTTTCACTCGTATTTGACTTTAGCTTTCACTCATTGGTTAGCTTTAGGTAAAGCTGTAAAAGCTGTAAAAGCTGTAAAAGCCTATTTTTGTGACAGGCTTAATCGCATATGTGTTTGTAGGTGTTTCTCTTTTAGAGGGCTTAATCGCATATGTGTTTGTAGGTGTTTCTCTTTTAGAGGGCTGAACCTCAGAAGGCGAGTATTTAAATGAATGGCACAAACATGAGGTTTGAATCACACATTTTACTGCAAATTGCATCAGATGTAACACATGTTCTATTTTGAGCCTGATTATTGGATGATTGGGATATTGGGTGGACGGTGCAAAGCTGTGAGTGTGGTACCAAAACTTTGGCTCTGCCAGATCTTCAGTGAGCCCCACATATTTTTGGTCTTCACTGACGCTGTGTGACACTCGTTAGTGAACCTAATGAAACTAAGTTGTTGTTCAGATGTTCAGATTCACACTATAGTTCAAACTCGACCCCTCAAACTTTAACACCTGCTCACTGACTTTACTATAAGAGCACTTTGACCTCCCCTCCGCGATCTCTAACATAACAAACTGAAACATTTAATGTCTGAATGCTACAATATGTAATACTAAAAAGCTGCTTTCAGCTGCTCTGCATGTTTGATTTGGCAGTGCCTTTACGCTGGATGCCCTTTGTGGCGCAGCCTCAAAGGGGATTTGACTTTAATAAATACCTGCAGCCTCGCATGGCGTGCAGAACAGAACAAGAGGATGCATGCATTTGTGCATAACAGTAACGGATGTCAGGATCTGATGTGTCATTTGGTATTGATGTGTTTTTCTTCTGCACATCATACAGGCCAGCTGTCTCGCAGATTTCAGGTTTATTGCAGAGGATTTGATTCAAATAAAGCATTCCGCACCCGTCTTGAGCTGTCAGATTTATCCTGAAATCCTCTCATTGATCTGAACTGCCAGGAACACATGCATGAAACCTGTGCTTAGACTGTATCATTTTGTTAGCACATTATTTGCTCCCTCATTGGGGCTGCTTTGGTCTGTGATGTTCATTATTGAAAATAATTCACTGTATCTTTGTTTATATATTAGCACCTTGTTAGTGGATCACCTGCAGACCTTTCAAACACATTGTTGTGATTGCCCCTTTTTGTATATCCGGCTTATAAAAGCTAAAGTGCCTAAAATTTTTCATATAATTGGCTCCTTACAGATTACACAGTATGAGAATATAAATACATAAACACATACACATGCGCTCACTGTGCCCACACTCACACCCGCCCCTTCTCCTCCTGTGACGGCCCATTAGAGCCTATTCCCAGAGTGACGACACAGGAAGCGATGCCATTCATTCTGCTCTCCCGGTGTTGGTGGAAGTTAATGATGAGGTTCTGGCATGACACCATCCATCGTTCAGCTGGGGCTCAGATGAAGGATGGAGGGATTGAGGAGGAGGGAAAGAAAGATAAAATGCATTGGCGTGAGTTCTTTACCAGATTTGGACCCTGCCTGGCCCATTTCACTCCTCAGATGCGACATGAGAAACAGACCCATGAACTTTCTGGACCATTAGCAAACGGAGTAATGTGCCGACTCCTGAAGCATTTGGCAGCAAACAGGCGCGGCTGAAGCCAAAGCTACTTGTGACTGTGTAATCCACAGAGATCAGGTCACTGTGAGGGTGGATAAGAACTTCGCCTGTTTCCACATGCAGGTGGAAAAATAGCACCTCTTGCTCTGCTTTTACATCTAAACTTAGAAACATAGTTTATATATAAATATTTTAAAGTATTTTAATTTGAATGCTTTTCTTTAAAAGTGAGCGATCACTTGGTGCAATAACGCCAAATGAACTGCTTCACAAATAGTTGCTTTGTCAAGTTAAATTGTAGAAACTGCAGCTCTCCATATGACCAGGTGCTGCTTTTCTCAGCTTTATATGACAAAAACTAATTTCATATCTTTTGATTTTGGACTTTTATTCAAGCAAAATATGTAAATTTACACCACCAGGCTCCGGGGAAACAAACCATGTGCTTTTTAATCATTACTGAAACTCAACATGTCTCTCTTTTTCAGCGAAAATAACAGCTGATAATAATAGTAATAAACTTCTCTTTAAATGCAGTAATTCAGTTTTAAATTTGCTGAGCACGGAAATATGAAAACAGTCTTTCACCGACAGTCTGAGGACATACATTAGTCTGGATAATGAAAGTCAAATCCTAAAGGAAAATACATTTTTGTGTGAAACGGGATCTTTAATATTCAAAGCCTTTTATTGCCTTCTAACCCCCCGACGGTTCACTTTCATCTAACTTTATCTGATCACTCCGTCTCCAGAGGATCTCCTGTCCAAAGTCTTCAAGAACTCTCTCCTGATTAGGGAACTTTCTAACTGATGAGGTGTTTTTTCCACTCAGCTGAACGGGAAGTGGGTAAGAAAGAAAAAGTATTTTAATAGTCACAGTTGAGCAAACTATATAGTGAGACGTGTGGACAGGTACTCGCTGCACAAATGCAGCTTCATAAAGAAATGGTTTCACATGCTGGTGTAGAAGATCTTGACTGTTCCTCAGCCCCATCCCCGCAGCTTTAGGATCAGCTGGAACATCAGCTGTGAGCCAGACCTCAATGCCTACCATCACTGTTAGAAGTCGTTGGCTGAATGGTGACAAAAACTTGCAGGAACGTTTCGTAGCAGAAGTTCAAACTGAACAAAATCTTTGAAGGCTCATAGATGTTAAAAAAAAATGGTAAGAGAAGCAGACATAACAGCAGAGGAGGAAAGGATTATATGTGATAAAAGTGCATACTAGAAGGGAACACGAAATGTGGAAGGAAAATGGAACTTAAAATAATGGCCCAGTCAAACAAGAGAATTAAAATTTTTTGTTCTCGTTTTTTTGTTTTTTTGCATTTGATAACTTCAGGTAGTTGCTGTGACCAGCTAATCTCCCAGAGGTTGAGTGTAGAACACCTTTAACATCCGGGCATTTACAAGATGATTGTGCAGGTCGCCTGGTAGGAGGCAACCTGTCTCCAAACAATCTCAGATTGCACTCGGGCTGACTGCAATCACTCTCACACTGTTAATGGTTTGCAAATGAGTGCCTTCTAATTTATAAATGTAGACAGATTACCATCACGCTGCAATCAATCTGAGTCAGTCTGTGCTGATGAGCCACTGTGATGCATCTCTTTGCAATATTTATATAAATAAAACTTTATTTATTGCACCATTTTGTGCACAACAACTCCATCTCAAAGTGTTTTAAATTCTAAGGTAAAGACACTACATTACTAGAGATAAAACCCAAACAACCAGGTCACCCCCCTCCCCACCCCCCACAGTTCAAAATCATTTTTATATTAATCTTTATCTTATAGTGGCCTTTGATGCAGTCTGAAACAAACTGTTTTAGCCCACCCCTTTTCAGTGGTACGCTCCCTTTAAGCTAACCTTCTTTTAATTTGCTTTTCCCCCAAAACAAAAGGTTTAAACAGTAGGTAGGCGGGGTTTCTGTGCCTAAAATGAGCATATTAAGAATATCCCCTCTCTATGCCATCATGCAGCTCAACAAGTAGGAAAACCAAGCATTCAGAGCAGTTGAAGCCTTAGCCTTTGGCTCACAGAGATTACTTGTGCGGACACTAAAGTCGTTTTTGCTCAGAGAGTCTCAAAAGGATGCAAGCTTTTTGATCATCCATCCATCCATCCATCCATCCATCCATCCATCCATCCATCCATCCATCCATCCATCCATCCATCTTCAGATTATCCAGTTCAGGGTCGTGGTGGGGCTGGAGCCTGTCCCAGCTGTCATAGGTTGAGGTACAGCCTGGACAAGTTGGCAGGCTGTCGCTGGGCCAACGCAAATAGACAGACAACCATTCACGCTCACAGTCACATCCTCAAAATTTCAGGCACAGGAATTTTCCTGACTTTAGGCTGAGCTTTTGCCCTAATAAGGCAAAGAGTAAACAGAGGGATTAATAGACTGAAGAACTTCCTTTCTGATAACATCTTAATGATATTTGAAGATGCCAGTTGGGATTTATTTTGTTATAAATAAAAGATAAGATATTATATACTGGCTCAGGACATTGCTAATTGGCAGCCCTGAAGAATTTAATGAATCGGTGGAGTCTGCTTTATGATGTTAGCCATTTCCCATCAGGGGCTTAAGGGCACATGGGAGAAAACGATATCTGCCACAATCTGTGATGAAGAGTGTGAAGACGTCTGCAGAGATGCTAAATCAATTTTAGTCATGCTAACACAACACAGCTTACAGTTATACACAAGGGTGGACCACAACTACAGACTTCATTTCAAACCATGTCTTCAATCTAAGACAGAAATGGCGCTCTAAGTCACTGTCTTTGGTCGTTATCCATGCAAATGCCATATTTATTATCTGAAATAAGAAAAATATTGGTGCTGAAAATAGACTATACTACATTCTGATACTGTGAGGAAGAACATTTTCTTGCAGTGGACTGAAAAACAAAGTCCAGCCATTCATTTTCTTCCATTTATCTGAAGTCAGATCGCAGGGGCAGCAGGCAAAGCAATGAATTCCAGACAACTCTTTCCTCAGCAACATTTACCAGTTTCACCTGCGGTATCCTGAGACATTCCCAGATAAAATCTTTCCAGTCAGGTCTCCTCCCAGTTGAGCTTGCCTGGAAAAGCTCCAAGGGGAAGTATCCAGGTGGTATCATTGTCAAATGCCCCCCAACCATTAATGTACAGCACCAGTGAATTCAAAGATGTAATGCAGCTACTCACCACTAGCACCTTCTGCAGTACTTTGAAATTAGGAAATGAATGTTGGCTGTTTCATAGAAACTGCTAAATAACCACGTGAACAGAGTGAAGTGCAGCTGTATCCTGTACCGATGCGCGGATGTTAGCCTGAAAAGAAAGATGGCTGCTGGTTCAAGCACGGCACATGTTAGAGACGCACTCTACATTCTAAAACACCGTGGGCGCACAATAATGTTCACAGTGCAAAGTGCCACACATTTAACATGTGATTTGATTAGTAAAGCATTCCTGCGTTCCTTCTTCAGTGCACAAACAAAAAGGCCTTGTTGCATGTGTGCAACAACATGCACATATCTGTAGTATCGTGACTATGATGTCCACCTCAATTTGGTATGTTTGGACAATATAGTTTGTTTCCACACTGCAGCCGTTTTAGTTACATTTTTACCACCCAGCCCTAGAGCTTCTGAATGCCAACTCGGGCCACACTGAGCCAACTACTAGACACGGTGACAGTCTGTTGGGTTTCAACACTCAGTGCTGCTGAGTGGAAAGAATGCAGAAGAGATAAAGGGAAGAAGAAAGTTGGAAGGGAAAGGAAGTGCTTCCCCTTTAATTATCTCTTTAACGTGTTCCACATTCCCCTGGGCTTTCTTTCACCTCCACACGCCTCTTTGTTAACATACAGCACGCTCAGTGTTGCAGCCGGCCGCTTGCTTTAATCAGCAGTGGTATAATCAACGTCTCTACAGAGCAAACAAAGCTAATCCATTGTTTATCCTCTACCAGGAAATGATGTTTATTAATGGGAAAGTAATTCTGGCCTCTGCGGCCGCTCCTTCCCTTCCCTGTGTTCATATTGATATCTCATTACTCGACTTCATCAAACAGAGCAGCTGATGATGAACGAGCCCCACATGATGCAAATATTAGACAGCAGGTTAGCCGAAGTCCAATTATGAGTTCAGGACTGTTGGTAAAGTGTCAGAGGTGATAATGTTGTCTTACCTACAGCTGTGCTCGCCGGGAGCAGTCATAGTTTCTTGGACTGTTTGTTAAATGACCTTTTCTGTTCCAGCTCATAAAACCCTGGATTTATGTGTTTGTTTGCTTCGGAATGAGCGGAGCGATGAGCAGCCTCGGGGAAGGAGTGTTGTTCTGTGATGAGCATTCATTTAATGTTAAATCTTATAAAAGACTTTATGGCTTTATTCTATTTATTTATTTATTTTCCTTTTTTTGTTTGATGGTCCTTCAAACCGCCTGCAGGTGGCAGAGGTTTGAGATTTGCTGCTGAACATTAAAGCTTCACTTGTTTGTTTGAGTGCTGTCACAATGGTGTCCAATCATTTTTACAGGAATTAAAAATTAATCCTTGAAGAATAAATGCAAAAAAAGTCCACGTATTTGTGGCTGCATGATCAAAAATAACCAATAGTTTTATTAAAGTGTCTCCATTGGTCAGATGTTTGAACCCCACCTACATTAAAAGCCAAAAATAGTGCCCTGTTTAACTGCTGAACACACTGATAATCAAGAATTGATTGAGAACAAAACTGCAGCACCAAAAATTGGAATCAAATTGATTGCCAAAGATTCTATTCTCGCTAACTGATTTGGATTTGCTCAATGGAGGAAACGGAGGGATTCTGAAATGCTAAGAATGGGGGTTACCCCAACCCTGCCCCCAAAGAACCAGCCAGTGGCTGAACCAGGACACACACGAGCCCATCAAATTGTTTCTTTAGGGTTACGACATTGTCTACTTATCTGGATATATGTAGGTAAGTAAACTTATTAAGGTATTTGTTCAGGTGCTCATTTGAGAGGAGCCACATGTGGCGAGAATGTCGGCACTCTGGGATCGAGCTGTTAATGAAGTTGTATGTTGTGCAAGTTTGTGTTTCCTATCACATGGTTCTGTATTTTTATATCCCCGCGACTCCCTGGAGTTATTTTTGGCATATTTTAGTTGACTGCCAAGTGGCAAGTTGCCTTTTTGGCACCACTTTAGCTCACCTAGTGGGCAGATGAGCCAACAGACACTGCAGGGGCATAGGTTTATGTCCCAGATCATTTCCTGCCTGTCAAAGGTGACCCGATTGGCAAAATGCATCAGACATTGCAAGGGCTAATTCTTAGGCCAATTACATATGAGTCAGTGCGCTGTATTGCAGGTCATCTCCAGGTTCACCGGATGTTCTTAGGAACAAGTGATGACAGCTACCAGTGACGACATCCCCGGTAGCCAATAGGAGCAGTCAAAACAGGTACGCAATCTCTCCCTTGTTGCTAAGAACATCCCGTGAACCCAAAAATGACCCACAAAGTACAGGTGGCTGTAACTGCTAGGCTTCATCTCAGGTCCCTGAACTGGAACTCTGGACAAATCTGGGGCTTTTAAACCAGATCAGTGGCTGGTGTCACAGGTGTGGTGCCCATCTTTGATATACAGTCAGTCTGTCGTAGTCCCAAGTGTATTAATAGAAAGAAATAATACTCTTTAGGTGTTTCTTTGTCCTTTCCTTTCTGCACTTTATGCTGCCTTCTACTACTTGCACAAAAATGACTTTGTCAGGTTTGCCATCTTGTGTAAGCTCTATCAGCCGGTTTATCCCAGCACTTCCTGAGAATCAGTCCAGATTTTTTCTTTTAAATACATTTATGAATAGAAAATTCACCCAATCCATCCTGTCATGTTTTATGTCTGTTTGAAATAAAGGATGGGGGACTGAACCCCTTCAGAAGCCATGGTAAAACTGTGGATTGTACTTTCTCGACTGACTTCTGGATACTAAAGTAATTGTTTTGCTTATTGAGGTAACCCTGCGACCACGCCACACAGTGTCACTCACACTGCAGCAGAGCACCCCTCTGAGCTGCCCTACATCTCCGAAAAGCCACTGGCAGCAGCTGCTTTTTTTTCAGCTGCATTTCCTCTGTTTTTCCAGGGGCCAAATTGTTTTTAAATGTACTGCCTCTTCTTATTATTGCTTTTTTAATACCCTGTTTGTGAGCCTGTATTCTATTTGTCGTTTTGCCCTGCTGAATCCCATTACTCCTGCTATTGCAACAGCCTAATTTCCCTACGGGGATCGCTCAGGTTCCATCTCATCTCATCCGAACTGTGAAAAGAGTGCAGGTGATCAAGATGCCCGTCCATAACACGGTAATTGTGTAAACTACCGGATTTGTGATCTGAGCATTATTAACCCTTTGAAACTTCTGCTATTGCTCATTTTCTTCTCTCTTTAATAACAGGTTTAGAGGATTGTCCTGGATTGTGGTTTTCAGGGCAGCTTATTCTTGCACATTTTCTATACTAAGATCTACATTTCTACATGTTTTTTGAAAAAAATCGAATCCAATTAAATTCTTCTCAGTTTTATTTATATAGTATGAAATTACAACAGCAGTTGCCTCAAGGTGCTTTATATTGTAAGGTAAAAGACCATATAATGATACAGAGAAAACTCAGACACCTGCCCATCAGCAAGCACTTGATGACAGTGGGAAGAAACCTCTGGCTGAACCAGGCTCAGGGAGGGGCAGTCATCTGCCACGGCCAGTTGTGGGTGAGGGGGAGGAAGACAGGATAAAAGAAAACCTGTGGAAGAGAGCCAGAGATTAATAATAACTAGTGATTAAATGCAGAATGATGTATAAACACATGACATGAAAGTGACAAAAAGGGAATGAAGAAGAAACACTCAGTCCACTTCTAAAAGAAGACAGTCTCTGTCCCTTAGTTACGTTGCAATAGCTGATGCACTGAGTGTTTCTCCTTCATTCACCTCTTTTTACTCTGTTTATACTCCACTCTGCATTTAATCATTAGATATTATTAATCTCTCGCTCTCTTTCACAGTGTGTCTTTTGTCCTGTCTCCCCTCAGCCCCAACCGGTCGCGGCAAATGGCTGCCCCTCCCTGAGCCTGGTTCTGCCGGAGATTTCTTCCTGGAGTTTTTCTTTCATACTGTTGCCAAATGGTTGCTCATAGGGGGTCGTTTTGATTGTTGGGTTTTCACTGTAATTACTGTAGGGTCTTTACCTTACAATATAAAGCGCCTTGAGGCAACTGTTTTGTTGTGATTTGGCGCTATATAAATAAAATTGAATTGAATTGAAGTAAGCCTGCAGTTTGACAGTGAAGTGCTCTGTTGGGGTGATACGGTACTATGAAGTCTTTAAGATAAGATGGGGCCTGATTAGTCAAGATTTTAAATTCAATCCTGGTTTTAACAGGGAGCCAATGAAGAGAAGCCAATATGGGAGAAATATGCTCTCTCTTTCTAGTCCCTCTCAGTACTCTAGCTGCAGCATTTTGGATCAGCTGAAGGCTTTTCAGGGAGCTTATAGGACAGCCTGATAATAAGGAATTACAATAGTCCAGCCTAGAAGTAATAAATGCATGAATTAGCTTTTCAACATCACTCTGAGATGGGATGTTTTTAATTTTAGAGATGTAGTCCTACATATTTGTTTAATATATGCATTGAAGGACATATTCTAGCCAAAAATGATTCCAAGATTCCTCACAATGTTACCTTGAGGTCACTGTAATGCCATCCAGAGTACGTATCTGGTTAGACACCATGTTTCTAAGGTTTTTAGAGTCGAATAACTTCAGTTTTATCTGAATTTAGAAGCGGGAAATTAGAGGTCAACCAGGCCTTTATGTCTTTAAGACATTCCTGCAGTTTAACTAATTCATGTGTGTCATCTGGCTTCATGGGCAGACAAAGCTAGGTGTCATCTGCATAGCAATAAAAATGTATGCAATGCTTTCTAATAATACTGCCTAAGGGAAGCATGTGTAGTGTAAGTAAAACTGGTCATAGCACAGAACCCTAATTAACCGTAGTGTGTGAAGAAGACTCCCCATTTACATGAACAAATTGGAGTCTAATTAGATAAATATGGTTCAAACCGCTGCAAGTGCAGTGCCTTTATTATCTATGGCATGCTCTAATCTCTGTGATAAAATGTTATGGTTACCAGTATCGAAAGCTGTACTGAGGTCCAACAGGACAAGTGCAGAGATGAGTCCACTGTCAGAGGCCATAAGAAGATCACTTGTAACCTTCACTAATGCTGTTTCTGTACTGTGATGAATTCTGAAACCTGACTGAAACTCTTCAAATAAACCATTCAGATGATCAGTTAGCTGTTTTGCAACTACTCTTTCTTTGGAGAGAAAAGGGAGGTTGGAGATTGGCCTGTAATTAGCTAAGAAAGCAGGGTTAATGATGAATTTTTAAGTAATGGTTTAATTACTGCCACCTTAAAAGCCTGTGGTATGCACCCCATTCATAGAGCTAGATTGATCATGTTTAAGATTGAAGCATTAATTAATTGTGCATAATCAAGAACCACTTCCACCAAGAGAAAACCACCACAAATTGGTCTCTCAAACACTGAACATCTGACTTCAGTGGCTATGGAAGGGGCTACCGATAGAAATTCACCAGCGATTGGCTGATAGTAGTGTTACATAATAATCCATTTTAAAACCAGTAGGTTGAAAAGAGGTATATGATGAAGATTTGGTTTTTAAAAATGTGAATCAGTCACAGCTATTCCAGAGAAGTTCCAGAATAAAAAAATATAGAGCAGGTAACTAACAGAACAGAACTTTTTATTTTTTTTTTTATTTTTTTATGGAAAACGCCTCTGTCTACTGTTGGGGGTTAAAATGACCTTTTAATTTCTGACTGCATTTTTAAACAATTGAGTCTGAGTGACAACAGGCTTGGTTTGAATGACACAGATTTCCCAGAATCCTAAAGTCAAAGTGACCTTCTCTAATTACAGAAGCTTAGTGCCTATTTGAACATCTGTCTTCAAGTGTCTTGTGTCCATGTGTCTGAGAGTGCTGCTGTGTTCCAGAAGACCATTTATGTGAGAAAAACAGTGGGAAGCAATTATACCGAATAAACCAGAGTGGCCGTGTAATAATTATGGCACATCCCTGGACATGAGACAGAGCAGCCATCCAGGTCTGAACCAAATGAAGTGGGAGATTTAAGCAGCTGAGCTGAATTTTAATCATGTAATTTCCCACGATATTAAGGACCCAAACACATCAGCGTCAGCGAGAGCTCCTGGTGATTAAATATTATAAAAGATAATGTTTCCCATCTCTGGACCTCACGACCCCCGACCCCTCTTGGCTGTCAGTCCAGCTGTCTAATCAAAGGCTGATTAATGCAGAGCAGCCATGTTGTGTTTGGCTGTTTCTGATTAGGTCCGCAGCCAAGTATCTCAGGAATATTTTATCTTTCAATGAGCTTCCAATGATAGAGCACCCATAGAATGGAATCTAGTTTATTTTAAATTTCTTTATGTGTTTTTAATCTTCTCTTATAGGGGCACTTTATACCCCAACAAATTATGGACACTGTGAAAAACAGAAAAGGTGGTCTTAGGGGATGGTTTCAGAAACTAATTGGTGCACCCCAGCTGTGATGTGGATTCAGAGCAGAGGAAAAATTGCCAAATATTAAAAGCAGATGATTTTATGTATCAGTTTCTTGCCTGTAGTCAGCTGTGCATTATTAAGTTACATAGTGGATGAAAGGGGAGCGCTGTGTCAAGAAGGGTATTCAGTGTAAAGTCTTTGCCAAATCAACATCTGGATCATCAAAAATGAGATTTCCATTCTGGGCATTTAGCAAAGAAAGAAGTGATAAAAGAAAAGGCTTATATCGAATTATATGTAAGGCTGGACAGTAAGGAGAAAAGGACTTGTACTGACTGGGTAGGCAGAGTAATCGAGCTAGAAAGGATGTGCAGCAGGATGGACTGATTGAGGAAAGACATTGAAATGTACTGAGAGAAGAGTGTGTTAAGATTCAGTTCAAAAAAGAGAAAATGCAAGAATAAACCATCCCCTATGAGCAAGCGCTTGGTGACAATGGGAAGGAAAAACTCTCTTTAAACAGGAAGAAACCTCCAGCAGAACCAGACTCAGGGAGGGGCAGCCATCTGCTGCGATCAGTTTGGGTTAAGGGGAGAGAGACAGGACAATAGACACACTGTGGAAGAGTGCCAGACATTAAAAATAACTAATAATTAAATGCAGAGTGGGGTATAAACAGAGAGTGAAAAGAGGTGATTGAAGAAGAAATACTCAGCGCATCATGGGAACCCCCCAGCAGCCTAGGCTTTTAAAAATAGAGAGGGTGTCTGTCTCCCGAAGCCAAACTGGGGGCTGGTCCTGCAGAAGAGGTGCCTGAAAGCTGAATGGGCAAAGTCAAGATCTTCTAAATTAGAGAGACAGCTTATTGCTTATCTGCTTTAAGCTGCATGTTTGTGAGTTATATCAGAGAGTCGAGACACCTCTGATTTGTGACTTTCTTTTTCAGAGATGATAGAAGGAGTACTTTGAGGAGCTGATGAATGCAGATAATATGAGCGAGTGGAAGACACGTGGAGAACAGTTAGTGAATCAGGAAGTGCAGAGGATGAATAAGGAGGAAGTGAGGGCAGATATAAAACAGTGGAAAGATGGTTGGTCTTGATGACATACCTGTGGAGTTACAGAAGTGTCTAGGAGAGGACAGTGAACTTTTTGCCCAGATTGTTTAACACAGTCTTGGAGAGTGAGAGGACGCCTGAGGGATGGAAAAGAAATGTACTGGTACCGATTTTCATGAACAAGGCTGAGGTGCAGAGCTGTAGTAACTACAGAGGGATAAAGTTGATGAGCCACACCATGACGATATGGGAAAGAGTTGCTGAAGCTAGGCTAAGAAGAGGTGAGCAGCAGTGTGGCTTCTGAGAAAGAGCACTAGAGATGTGATGTTTGCTTTGAGAGTGTTGATGGGGAAGTATAGAGAAGGTCAGAAAGAGTTTCATTGTGTCTTTGTGGATCTAGCGAAAGCAGATGATAGGGTGCTGAGAGAGGAGCTGTGGTACTGCATGAGGAAGTCAGCAGGGGCAGAGAAGTATGTAAGATGGATTCAAGGTGGGATTACATCAGAGATTTGCTCTGAGCCCCTTTTTGTTTGCAGTGGTGATGGACCAATGGGATCACACAGGAGTCTCTGTGGACTACGATGTTTGCAGATGACAGTGTGATCTGTAGTGAGAGTAGGGAGCAGGTGGAGGTATGCACTGGAGAAAAGAGGAATGAAAGGCAGTAGAAGAAAGACGGAATATATGTGTGTCAATGAGAGGGAGACAGGTAGAAAGGTGAACTTGCAAGGAGCAGAGGTAGTGAAGGTGGTTGAGTTTGAATACCTGAGCAATCCAAAGCAATGTATAGTTTGGAGATGGTGGCACTGAGTGAAAGACAGGATGGACAATCCTGAACCCTTCCTTATGTTGCTTTAGGTTCAGGGTGCTGGGAGACTTTTCACTCTCCGTGTGTTTATACATCACTACTGCGTGTCACTAAAGTTTCTCTTCTCCTTCTCTTTCTTTCTAATATTGCAGAGTCTTTACCATATGATATATAGCACTGTTGTTGTGAACAGGCACTAAAGAAATAAAATTGAAAGTTGAACTGAATTATGTCTACTAATTAAGGCGGCTAATCATTCATTGCTCGATGTAAACAAGGTTAAATATGATTATGTGCTCTCCTGCCGGTGCAGTTACTGACTCACTGAATTCTTTGGCGTTTGTTTAAATTCTTCTGTCCAAAAAACAAGCAATCAAACAAAGACCAGATCCAAACACAAGTTTACATTTTAATGATGATCATGAAAACTTAAAAACTTAAAAAAAAAAAAAAAAATTCTGTCATGATTTTAAGGACTTCCTGTTTCTCTGCCGGTCTTCTGCTCAGTTTATTTGTAACACATTTTGACATCTTTTCAGAAACTCTTACACCAATACTCTACTCTTAATTAGCTATTAAAAACCTTAAATCCAAGACATTAACTGATCACTGATAATACTAAGTTCAAACAAAGAATTTAAAGACGTATGCCACGCCAGCAGATTATGAGTGTGTGCAGAGTCTGGGAGACCGTGCAGAATCATGTGAGCGTAAAATCTGCCGCGTAAACACAGTCTCACATTTTCATGACTTCGATACAGAGTAGTTTCATCCTCTGCTTAAAAAAATGAATAAAAGCTCCCACTCCTACACGTAAAACGCACCTGATCCCACGCTGAATTTCCCTGACGGCACTGAGAGTCTACGAAGTTTCCTCTGGCTGAGATCCTCGGAGCTCGCCTGCGTTCATTCAGTGCTTGGTGAAGCGAACAGCCCTCCTTGCATGACAAATGGGCTCTATCAGTTCATCTGTGCAGGAGGGGAAACCCCCTGCAGGCTGCCCTAATGCCCAGTCAGCACTCCTCACCATGATAAATTCCACTTCCTGGATAGAGAGCTTCAATCCACCCACCCACACACACACACACACACACACACACACACACACACACACACACACACACACACACACACACACACA
>JAVDPK010000927.1:177566-221388 GCA_034780415.1 Cichlasoma orientale | reverse complement strand
AAAATGGCCAATGTGAGAGGCTTTGTGGACTGACGACGAGGTTGGATTGCTGCTGCACACAACACTCAATAATAAAATGGCAAAAACGCGGGCAAAGATCAGCTGTGAATCGCGCTACTCAAAGTTTACTGAAGCACTCGTGAACCCTAACGAGAGTTGTTCATCTATTAGCGCATGCGCGGAAAACTGTGCCGGTCGCAACCATAGTGCGCATGTGCAAGGACCTGCGTTTCCAAAAGACCCCGGCTTCAACCGTTTACACGGAAACGCAACACATCGTTTTCACTCCGTTCTCGTGTAAACGGGAGGCCGAAACGCATCGAAACGTCACCGTTTTCATTTTGAAACGGTGACGTGTAAACGGGGCCTAAGACTCGCCTCCTAGTGGACACTTCACTAGCTCTTTCATTTTTTCAGAGATGCAGTAATTGCACTCATTTACAACCTCCAGGGTGTATTTTTGTGTGACATCACTCTCAGATGATTTTCGTGTGCAGAGGTGGAAAGATGGGGTTTAACTGAAAACAGCAGAAAACGAAAGAGACACATCTCACCCCCAAAACTGCGTCGGAGCGAGGCGGGCGGAGACAGATCTCTCCCCTTTAGGCCTCTGCTGTGAATGATAATTAATGGAGCTGCGTCCCAGCGCTGCAGCATTGCATGCTGGGTAGGCGGCGAAGCTCCCCATTCATCACTGCTGACATCGGCATTTATCTGGTTAGCACCATCCGAGGCTCAGAGCAGTGAGTCACTGCTGAGGAGGTCAAGGAACAGGAGGGGTGACGGTAAAGAAAAAGGAGCGTGAGGAAGATGACGAAGGACCGATGGGCAATAAATGCAGTGTTGTGATGTGAACTACTTTGCTGACTGACAGAAAATTGATTGATTATAATGATTTTAGAAACAAACACAACATGGCTCAGCTGAATACTTTTTTCCACAGTTAGTTTGGCCGATCAATTCTCTGCCTGCATGTGCATTTATATCTAAAGGGTCTTTGGCCACACCCACTCCAGACCTCTGACATCATTCCTACATCAGTCAATTATTTCCTTTCCTGCAAAGCTATAATTTGCACTGAAATACATAATTGTGTAAATACATACATTTGTGTTTTTGTAGTTTTTGAATAATTATTTTCTTGCTTGGTCATTTTAAAGCATGTATGCCTGTTCCAGTTCCTGTGTGTGTGTGTGTGAGATTGTTATTTTTCTTAATATTTCCTGGAGAAACTAATTGCCAGATCCATAAGTAGACAGTAGAGAAGCAGATTTTTTTATGTAGCATAGACGATTTAGAAGAGAAAGCAGTGAAGATGAGTTGGTGTTCGGTATTTAGCACATATTTCATGAGTTCAAGAGGTACAAAACTGTGCTTCACACTTTGTTCTGGGGGTGTCAAAGGTTTATTTTGATCACGGCAGTCGATTGAGGGGCGGAGGAGCGAGAAAAGGTCACAGAGAGACGTGGACAGCTGGAGAGGTCACAGCAGGTCCTTTTCAGGAGAGAGGAAAGATTAGAGAGGTGAACAGGAGACGCGGGAGGTTCAGCTCCTCAGCACTGAGCTCCAGCTCCTCTTTTCCTCGCTGCAGCAGCTCTGCATGCTTTCACCTCTTGGAGCACACACAGCCGAGCAGGTTCAACAAAAAGCTCTTTGCTCTAAAAAAAACATTTTCAGACGCAAGAGATTTAAAGTTTATAATCAAGTATATTAAGACTGTGGATGTAGTTTTTCTACGAGTCTGCATACACTTGTTATGGATATGAAGGTTTTGGAAATGTTGTGCTGGGGCTGAACATACCTCCTTAAGTAAGAGTTAAAAAAATCATCCCTAAAATCGAAACAGGGTTAAAATTTTACATACAGCACATCTAATATTCAGTTAAATGACCCTCAGCAAGCTGCTGTTGATCACATGCTTTTAATATACATCAACAAGCTTCTGGGATATTGCTGGTTGAATATCTGATAATTCGTCTCTCCAGAATTAATGAAATGGTCATCGTCTTTACACAGGCTTGACTTTTAAGTGCAGCCGATATATTTGCAGTTAGCTGAGTGTTATCCTGTTTTATGCATTTGACAGCCATCTTTAATGCGTGTTTGGGGGTCGCTGCCCTGCCGAAACACCCAGTTCACTTCACGTTGCGAGCATCTAGATTACGGTCTGAGTTATGCTGAAGAAGTCTGTGGTTATTATGTCCCTTCTGTTCAATCAAACACACTATAGCTGAGCTTCGAGGTCTTGCTCAGGATATTTTGAGATCTGCATGTTTCCATTTTACTGTGTCTTGGTCAGTCCTGTGAGTGCTGTGAAACAGCAGCACCGAGAAGCTGCCAGCTGCAGTCGGTCATTGCTTCAGGAATATGTGCAGCTTTGGCATTCTGCAACTTCCAGCACCACAGATTTTATAACCTAAGTAGGTGTGTGTATATTTTTGACGCTGTCTTCATTTCAGAAAACACAAATTGAAACGTTTGCGCCATAATCCTCGAGTTTTTTTCCTCCTTGAGTACCCACGGGATCAGCTGAGATGGACGGACTTTAAAAACTTCAAAACTTCATATATCCGTAGTTCAACAGACTTTCAGGCAGCTGAGAGAAAATAAAACTCCTCACGCTCCTCACTGTAAAAGCTTTAAAGTGTTTTTCCTTAAAAGTGTCACACCCCTCAGACTCCTCAGCCTGTGACAAAGGACAAGAACACAAGGTGACAGCACCCACTTTAGCCTGTGGCGAGGAGTTCTTGTCGGGCCACTTGGAGGAGAAAGGAGGAGGAGATGAAGGGGCAGAAAGTAGATCAGAAAAGAGATGGAAGATGGAACAGGGTGAACTCTAATTAGCTTGCAGCTTGGAGGTCAGGGTAGAGTGAGGGGGCAGGGGTGAGGACAGAGGAGGACATGCCACTATCTCGTTAGCCTGCAGCAAAGAGGTGAAAGTCGGTGCTTGGCAGGAAGGAGGTTGTGTTTCCCTGCCTGTCACACAAGCTCAAGTAGCCAGTGGCTCAAGTGCGACACCAACAAAGGGCGCTACATCCTCACATCGATGGCTTCCAGCCTTTAACTGACTGACTAAGTCCTTTTGGTGTGTTGGTGGTAACTTTGGACATTATTCCTCTGTTAATAAGATTTTGAAGGCTTATAGAGAGGGTGGACTGGCTTCTAAATATGTCTCCAGTTTTTTGGAGCTTCTTTTTCAATTTCAGTGTTCCGCAGTGTAGTTGAGCAGAACTCGAGAAGGAAGCTGTCATGTAGCAAACAAAGAGGACGTGTTTCCAGAGTGTGAAAGGCAGCACGCTCTCTGGTATGAGATACCCGGTGCCTGCAGGTTCTTAAAAAGTTTTAAAAAGCACTAAAGGTACATTTTGTTATCAAAATTTGCAGTTTTTAACTAAAAACTTCACCACCAGGTGGAAGTGTTTTACCAGAAAGTTTTAGTGTAGATGCCCGTGTAACGAGAAATAAAGAACTGCAGTATTTATTTGGCCTGCGCTGTTAGTGACCTGTTCCACTGACACATTGTTACCCAGTCTAGAACTTTTGTTTGCTAGTTTGCTTCAAATCTTGGAACATGTCACTGAAAGTTAATACAGAAATGCCACAAACTGGCAGATTTATGGCTTTTTTTTTTGTCCTTTGCTTTAAACACTGTATCTTGGAATCTGACTTGCCAACAAAGAGCAAAATGAAACGGGACTCTTTCAAAGGATAGTTCAGTTACTTTGAAAAATATGAACTTGCACAAATACACACGTGCACAAAAACACTGTTTACACCAAAGGAAAGCAGTGTGTGGAGAGACACACAGGTTTATTTAGGCATTATTGGTGATGGATATTATCTGAGGCATCATCTTGAGGGAATTATTTTTAAGAATTTGGAGAGCGAAGAAAAAATGGTGAAATGTGCCAACATGTAAACAAGGGCATTAAAAACAGTGAGGAAAGCAGGAGTGCGGAGAAGGAGAGAAAAAGGGAAACAATGAGAGACAAATGGAGCAGGACGAGGAGGTGACAGTATTAGGTTAGCCTGCTGAGGTGGGATGAGGAGTGACAGGGAAGTGAGGTAAACAGGGGCAACCGAGGAGCAGCAGAAAGCAGGAGGTGCATGGAGGAGCTGTCAGGGTGGAGATGACTCACTGCAAGAAGGTCATCGCTATCACACGAGCGAATGGAGGAAGAGAGTGATGGATGGAGCCGGACGAGGAGGTGAAGAGCAGGAGAGAGGAGGAGGCAACACTGTCGGGTCGATGTGCTGCTCAAAGTAAAAAGAGGAAAAGGAAGTGAGATTTTGAGGGAGGGGAGAAGTTATCAGGTTGGCTGTGAGGTGAGCCAGTGTGACAGAAAGAGGAGGAGAAGCGGCGTCAGGAGAAAAATGGAGGCTGTGACACCGAAGCTGGCAGATGAAGCGATGGCTCTGCAAACCTGCGGTGAAAACACTGTTCTGACAAGAAAAGTGCATCCAGAAGCTCTGACTTCTCGCTTCATTAGTCCTTCAAGTTAAAACTGAGGGAAATACCTAACCTTTGCTGCTTAAAACTTCTCAAATAGGAGGTTTTGATTCTTTTTGTCATATCTGATCAGAAACTCCCTTTTAATTTTTTCCTGATTTTCATGAAAATCAACAATGAAGTGATGTAAGGGAAGAAGCCCTTACATTTTGGTGTGGATCCGGATGGCTTCGGGTTCTGGATTGTAACTGTGGTGGAGGATGTGGCCCCGTGGCTGTCTATGGGGACCGACTCACTGCTGGAGCCTCAAGTGGACCTTAGAGGAACTGCAGGTTTTTGACACTTCTGAGTGCCCTGGAGGCTGCTCATTGGACACCAGCAGCCCTATGAGCAATCTTTCAGAATATTTTTTATGCGTGTTTATGTTCAGCCTGAGTTTTAGAGGTGCGGGAACATATATCACTGGCTTCTGACATCATTACAGTGTGTAAATGAGAGAAAACCACAGAGAGCATGATGTCTCTGCTTTAATCTGCTCTGTCTGTCTCTTTCAAGCTCCATCCATACTTGAATTAAATCCAGTAAATCACATCAAAGAAGAGAAAATGTACCCTCTGAGAATGTGAAATGTATTCACTCAGGTAACAGTATATATCCTCTTTTCTGGTTTACTTCTTCCTCTCCTCACTCATCCAGCTCCTGCTCTCATCCAGTTGCCTCCAAGCAGGAGATTAATCAGATAGAAACTCTTCCTCTCTCCCTCTGATACACAGATCACCTCCCGAGGAGTCTGACTAAACGCTTCCTGTCTCCTCAGTTTTCCTCATTTCTCGTCTTCTTTACTGGGCGTTCAGAGTGAAAATGCCACTTCTTTCAGCTTGCTTTACTGTGAACGGGTTGCTTCAGGTGCTAGTAACTACATGAAGATCCAGCATGAAGGCTTTTTAAAGAAAATAAAACTGCATGGCACAAATTCATAACACCAAATCATTTTCTTTTCCATTTGTTTTTTCAGGCAGAAGAGAATCAGGTCGCTCTCTCTGAAGCATTTTGCCAGGAATGCGTTTCTGAATAGGACTGGCTGGCTGGTGAAGTTATTATGCTTGGCTAAAGCAAAAATGTAAACTAAAGAAAAAAAAATATATACTCACTCTGTTAGATTAATAAATCAGCTATCAGCTGCTGATCAAGTTCATTGCCAGTCCCATTTTTACAGGTTGGAGGATTTTTTTAATGATTTTGTGCTGCACTGCACCCCAAAGCACCAGCTATGAATACACCAACGAATATCTAAGCAGTCACTGGTTTTTGGACTGATGGTGTCCACATCATCCTTGACAGCACTCTGTCCTTTCACTCCCGTATCAATAATATTATCCGGTCTGCATATTTCCACCTACAGGACGAAACATAAATCGCCTCCGCCCCTCCCTCTGCCTGCATAGCACCTCCATCCTTGTTCAGTCTTGTTACTGCCTGTATTGATTGGTGTAACTCTCTTCTATATGGCCTCCCTCACAAATCCCTCCAGAAGCTTCAAATGGTTCAAAACTCAGGCGCTCGCATTACTACCAAAACCCCCTCATTTCACCATATCGCCCCAGTCCTACAGCAGCTCCACTGGCTTCCAGTTAAATTCAGAATTCATTTCAAAATCCTCCTGTAGGCATTCAAGGCATTCACAACCTCACCCCTCCGTATCTAGCCGAACTTCTTCACATCATCTCCTCCTCCGCACCCTCCGCACCCATCTTCCTCTTCTATCCGCCTTACTGTGTCCTCTGCTCATGTCAGTACCACAGGGAACGAAGCTTTCTCCTGCTCTGCTCCCCCAGCTGTGGCGCTCTCTCCCACCAGACAGTCGCAATATTGACTCTCTTCCTGTCTTCAAATTACGACTCAAAACTTACCTGTTCAGGTAAGTTTTTTAGCAGGCGAACAGGCTACTGTATTCTGGGTTCCTGTGAATTTCAAAAACCCCCCATCATCAAGTGGGATATAATAATATACTGTATATTCGTGATATGATGGTGATATGATGTTGATTCCTCCTGCCAACAATGCAAACATTGCTCCAGAATGGTTTGAGGAACATTACACAGGCTTCAGTGTGAGATGTGCATGAAAAGATCTGCTGCTATCTTGATCCAAATACTACAGGACACCTTCGAGGTCTTTTGGAATCAGCAGGTTTGTTCTGGTAGCACCAGGGAGACCTAAACAATATTTGGCAGATGGTTCTAATGTCGTGGCACTCATTTTAATTTTCCCTGTTTGTATCCAAGAATAAATAAAAAAACATGCCAACTAAAACCTGAAATATGAATTGACTGAAGAAGTGAAAAAAAAGCAGTTTTAGAAACACGACTCAGTTTAAGCGCCGCTTTCCCCCTGATTTTTCAGACTGGTTGTTCAGATGCTGATTAAAGCCTTTAAAGAAAACGCAACACTGTGGGAAGCAGTTGACCACGTCCTCATGTGGACCCGGTTGGTCTCATCCGTGCAGCTGAGCAAAAACACTGATTAATTAAAAGGATTTCTTCTAAATCAGTCAACCCCAGGTCACCGGCACAAAGCCCCGTTTCTGTGTGCTGCTCTACATGATGCGCCGAGCTCATTAATTAAACGACCAGTTTGATTAACAGGTCACCACTAATCTGCCTTTATTTCTGCTAAATGTTGTGAAAAGAGGGGAATTTCTTATGCTTGGTGGGGAAAAAAAAATAGACTGATTTGCAAGTTTTTAAATTTTGAGCAAAAGCCATGAAAGCTAGATTGGTGTAAGGAGATAAACAGAAGCATTAATGTCACAGAACATGATCAAATATCTGATCTGATTATTATTAAGCTTTATTTAACCAGGAAGGGAACGTGATGAGATGAAGAGATTCTTAGACTCTTTAATGAGCAGGAGGGGCTTCATCATTCTTCCCTCACAAGTTTTGGACCTGAGACTTTGGCCTCTCATTGCTTCCATCTGAGCTGCTAAGTAACAGCTCTGCTCCACCTTCACATCCTGCTGTTATCCTTCCACTTGCCAAAACACACACACACACACACATTTTCCCTCTCATTCCTTTTAAATGTTTGTTGAACCACATTCCTGCGCCTCTCTCCCTCCACTCCCTTCTCTCTCACGTCCTCGAGCCTCATTCTTCTTCTCCAGGTAAATATTGATCGGCTAAATTACTTCTCAAGGTCGTCAGTGGCTCAGTGGCGAGTGGCACAGCGTCACGATAAGCCCCCGGAGCTGTCGGCTGGCGTCACTGGCTGACGGCTTCTGGGGTAAACGCCAAAGCCTTCTCCATCGATACAAATGTCAAGTGTCACCAGGAAAGGGTAGCACTACAGGTGGTGGGAGTGCATCTACCAAGGGGAAGGTAGCTGGGTCTTTACTTAAATCTGGCCCCCTCCTCTGCTCCCTCACCAAGAAAGCAGCTCCAACCAGCACACATCTATTAAACAAGCTCCAAGGCACGGTTCATGTTTTCATTGACATTTTATGGAGCTGTTAAACACGGCCACAAACACCCAGGTGTCCCACTGGATTTCACTGCACTTTACTGTTTGTCATCTGCCTGAGGCACCCATTAAAATTACAACAGAAGACACGCAGGGCATAAATACATAAGCACATAAAATATATAGCAATGATTACAGGGTGTGAGGATGATCTGGTGTGGGAATGTTTTTATTTTAGTATCTAAAAAAAAAAGTCTTGCAACTTACTGATTAATTATGACTGACTGATCTGCAGATTATCTTCTTGATTAATTGTTTGGGTCATTAAAAAATCTTTAAGCAACTAGATGTTAAAGCCTCTTGTGCAAACTCAAAATGATAACGATGGTAAAGACAAAGTGAAGTCATTTGCTACAGGCAAATGTAGGATTGCTCGTGTCTGTACGCTACAAAAAGTCCTCCAGCTAAACAATCTTTGTTTGTTGCTAACGTTTGATGGGACCCGTGTTAGAGCTCCTAAACCACACACAGAAGTGTTTACATTTGGAGTGCAGACTTCAGAACAGTCTGGGTCGGCAAAGTAAAATGCCTTTAACCTGCATTCTTTTAAATAACCAGGAGGGGGCAATCTCTGCGGCTCCTAAAAGGCTTCCGGCCCCATTTTCCAGGGTCTGCTCACTGGCTAACAACTTGTGATGGTGAAGTGTGGGATTTTTTTTTTCCTGCTAATTGCTAAAAGAACTTTTACTTACAGTGCATTGCATTTTTCTAATCTTACTGCGAAATCAACACACTTCTTTTGATGCACTAAGTTATGGACATGGCATTTTAAATCAATTTAGCAGACTTTTGACTGGCAGAGAACCGGTTCTGCTTGGTTACCACAGAACCAGTCCCAGAATGACTGTCGAGTCTTGAACGAGTTCTGCAAGCAATTTACTTGCTGACAGTGGAGATGTTGAGGAGATGTTCTTTGGTTTGTATGTTTGCACCGTTCAGTCATTTCAATTCAGAGGTTAATTTCTTTCCCGGGTAATAACACTGGTTTGGTTTCTCTGCTAAGAGCTCCCTTACATACAGACAGTTTATATATTTTTCTGTTACTGGATTTCCTCTAATGTTGTTTTTCTTTTTCTTTTGGTTTTAATATGAAAAGCCTTAAGGTCCTGGGCCGCTGCGTAGCATCAGAGTAGGTGAAGCACCAGCTGTAATTTTGGGCTGAATAAACAAACTAACTACCCTCCAGAACACAGAGTGCAGTTAGTGAGCAGCACTGTTCTCATTATCAGCACTCACCCAGATTAAACCCATTTATCAAAGTAAGCCGATGTAGCTTGTGCTGAACCGTGGTCTCTCCGGCTGCAGTCGACAATTTTGTGGTAATGGCAACTTCTAAACCATGATGGAATGGTAGAAAAAGAAATTCAGTAATTCCTCGGTATATGTATTTATTGTTTTCAGCCACTAGCCAGCATAAACACAGAGACCTAAATCATACTGCAGACACTCACAATATCGTATCTTCCCGTACCGTCATACTAATGTGGAGCTGTCGTAGCATGCTAGTCTGGAGAAAGCTGTAAAGTAAAAATCAACTTTACTGTCAATTCTTCCATGTACAGAGTTATAAACGTGATCAAAATATTCAGAGTGGGCATCAGAACGGGGAAGAAGAGTGATTTAAGTCACTCTGAATGTGCCGTGATTGTTGGTCTGAGTATTCCTGAGTATTTCAGAAACCGCTGATCTACACACAACCACCTCTAGGGTTTACAAAAAGGAGAAAATATCCAGTGAGCAGCAGTTTCCTGGGTAAAAATGTGTTGTTGATGCCAGAGGTCAGAGGGGAATAGCCAGACTGCCTTGAACTGATAGGAAGGCAACAGTTAGTCAAATTGAGGAGACAGTTCACACAGGCTCACCTAAAATGGACAATAGAAGACCGGTCGGGTGAGTCTCGATTTCTGCTGGGACATCTGGATGGTGGGATCCACATTAGTTGTGAACGATGTGAAAGCATGGGTCTATCCTGCCTCGGATCAATGGTTCGGGCTGCTGGTGTAATGGTGGATACTGTCTTGGCACACTTTGTGCTCCTTAGTACCAATTGTGCATTATTTAAACACCACTGCCTATCTGAGTATTGTTGCAGACCATGTCCATCCCTTTATGACCACAGTGTTTCCATCCTAACATGATGACTGCTTCCAGTAGGATAACATGAAGGATAAAGAGGGGATAGAGAGAAGAGGGAGTCCAGCCTCCTGACAGCCTGGTGGATGAAGATGTTTTCCATTCCGGTGGAGGAGGCACCGAGGCTCTGGTACCTTCTCCCAGACGGCAGGAGAATGAAGAAACTATGCGAGGGGTGGGCGGAGTCGCCCACATTGCTGTCTGCTTTGTGGGCTCGGCGAGTGTTGTAAATTAACATGAGGGAGGGAAGAGACAGCAGTGATCTTTCCTGCTGCATTCACTATGCGCTGCAGGGTTCTGCAGTTAGTTTCCAAACCACACAGTGATGCAGCCGGTCAGTGGTGCCCCATGATGGGTGCCGGTGCTTCCTCAGCCTGCAGAGGAAATGCATTCTTCGGTGTGCAGTCTTGGCCAGCGATGCAGGAGAGGTTCTGTGTGGTGTGCACACTCGGAAATTTGCTGCTGCTCACTAATTGAAAGTGAAGATAATTGTTTCAGCTCTGATTTGCATGTTTCCTGTGTTATTAGACGCTCTTTATATGCATTAAGGTTTTGTTGTTTTTGTTTTTGCTATTCTTCAGTATTGTGGTGTGGTGTGTTTGGCTTGTTCACACACACACACACACACTCTGAAGCAATCTCTCTCCATACACACACACACACACACACACACACACACACACACACACACACACACACACACACACACACACACACACACACAGACGGGTGAGAGGCTAATTATACGGTTCATCATGCTCAGTCTCGCCGCTCTCCCTCCTCTCTTTCCTCTCCTTTAAGCCCGGCCATTATCCTCCTTGATATATCACCTTTTCACTTGCAAATGACTGACACCATTGAATCTGGGCACTCACACTCTGCAAGTGGCACTTTTTCCTCCAAGAATAGAGCCCATAATAAGTCTCAGTGTGGTCAAGGACAATAGAAGGCTTTTTATCTCCGTAATGACCATCACTGCTGCAGAGGGCCAATTTCTGTGAACTTTTACATGACTGTGTGGCTGCACTGTCAAGTGTTATAGAAGTTAGAGAATTTATAGTGGAATTACACGATTTGCGGTTCATACACACTACACAGACTGTGGACTACAGCTGGAAGGCTGAGAACTGAGTCGTTTTTCTCTAAAGGTGTCAGCATGTCTGTTAGACTGTGCAGACAGTTGGTTATTGTGAACAGAATCGGGCATTTCAATAAAACCCAGAACCTCCCAAGGTCCAAATTTTAGTCCACTGGAAATCTTTTTAATCTCGGCTTTGAGCAGTCAGAGTTTCACAAATGAAAGAAATACCGCTTAATGATAAACCAAAATTACTGCAACCGTGCGCAATGAATTTGCATCTCGTAGCCTTCAGAACGGTTGCTTCGAAGTCTGTGAGCGGTCAGCCGCTGACTTCAACGCAGCTTTGGTTTGTCAGCAGTGAGATGGAGTCAGTCTGCTATCAGTTTGCAACTGAATGGGGTCAAATGGGTAATTACATGGATAATTATACATATATTAATCACATACATGTTTGTGGCAATCTGCATACGCAGAAATTTAAATTACTTACATCCAGCCAGAATCTCACAGATTTGAAACTGATACAAAGAATGACGTGGTTACTGCCGGACAACAGTTTAGCTGCAAAATGAGGTACTTTTATATAGGAGTATAAATAGAATGTAATGTGCTTGTAACCAGTTGAGTCACATCTCCTGCTGCAGAGATTCATCACATACGATGAGTTGAATGAGATGAGCTCATACTGACTGCATATTGACTCCTACTGATTGCAGCGTGTTGGCATTCTGTTTGAGAGTGATTGCAGTCAGTCCGAGTTGGACTGCAATTTTTTAATTTTTTTTGGGAGACAGGTCCGGGGGCAAAAATAGTCCAATGAAAAGTGGTCGAGAGTATTGTATTCCCAATAACCGAGCATGGAGGTTGCCATCCTATCTACTGTACTGCGACTGAGCCATAAGGGACACTGCATACAAAAAGGATGATAAAGAAAGTGCTTTCACAGTCAAAGGAGTCTCCCCCTGCTGGCCTTTAGAAAGGTTTAAGGTACTTCCACACTGGCTTCACTTTTAATACGTAGAAGCTACGTCGTTGCTTTAAATGTCACGTCAGATCTTTGATACCACTGCTGCACCGTCTGTGGCCTTAGCCAGATTAATCCACGTGGATCTTTGCCAATATTTCCTCACTAGAACTGGTTCTAAATCTGAATTTTTTCACCTAACACTGGGAAGCCAGTTCTTTCATTTTGATGGCAGCGTCTCCAAAACAATAGCGAAAATTTCAAAAAGTGTTTTGCATTAAATGTGGCTAATTTTACCATCAGCTCTGCGCTTTTAATTCAGATATTTTTTCTTTTTTGAGAGAGGATGAAATAATGATTCAGATGTGGCCTGTTATCTTTACTGATATCCAGCAGACAGCGACAAGCCTTTTTCCAAGCCACGGCTCTGTGCCGCTAAAATCCTGTTTATACAACATAACCAAGCTGCCGTCTGACAAAATCACACAAGTTTGAGACCACTCCTCTGCTGTGATACTTACACATAAACGATAAAAGAGAGAAGCGGTAAAAAGTGTCGCCCATGTCCAGCTGCTGTTCCATTAACTGAATATGCTTTACTGTCCCAATTAGCTGCGTCTTTCTGTCACTCAGAGCACTGAAAGGGCTGCGGGGTGGCAGCAGCTCAGTTGGATTTAAAGCTGCAGACACTGAAACACATCATTTGGAAGAGGACTAACATTCAGGGTTACAAAGGCACAGAAGAATATTCAGTATGTGAGCTGAAATATATGCTTTATAAATACACATGCTGGGGGACATCTCCTTTTAATGAATAAGTGTATTACCTACCCTCAGACCTCGGTTTAGCATGGTTACAGTGATTTCACAGCAATAATGATGGCACATGCAAACACATTTATTCAGCTGTGGTCAATTAACGATCAAGTGATGGATTTTCATATTAAATACGCCCTGTGTTTCAGAGACTTTTCTTTCTACTCTTGGAGCTGTATGATCTCACAGAGAGTGGATATTCCAAATATGGTCATTCCAGGCACACAGCTGTGGTTGTGAAGAAAGAAGCTGTTCAGACCTCCTGTTTGTGAGGGGCAACCAATCAGAACAAAGTTGACTTAAAGGGGGAGGAGCTAAAACTTTTTTTTTTTTTTAATCAGAGGATGAACTGATGGTCCCAATAAAGGATAAAAAATGATGAGTTTGACCTGTGAACAAAGCAAAGCCACTTTAATAGAGCCTGAATTTAAATATGGAGCCAGAAATAAGAAGAATAGGTCCACTGTGAGCTGGTGAAGTCACGCCTCGGTGCCAGTCAGACAGCGACTGGCTGTTGAAATATTCCTGATTGTGTTGTCCTCCAAAAACTCCAAAATAAATTCTCTGGGATTAGGCCTGTGGTCTCAAACACTGCCATGTCGCCCCTTGCCCTATGAAAGGACCAGGAATTAATCAGAATCAGATCGCAGACATCTCGTTCAGTGTTGTTGCACTCTCACTGAGGCTTTCCAAGCGGATTGCAGGATTTGAGATATTTCTGAATGTCCAGATCGTCTGTGAAGGGACTGAAAGAACTGAAGCCATTTTAAAATATGTTGCCTCTTTATTTGCTGCCTGGGAGGCTTTTTTATTTATTTTTTTTATCTTGGCGAATGAAGAACCTGCATTTTCAGAGAGCGATGATGAAAGGAAGAGAAAAAAGTCTCTCACGCAGCTGCTGAAAAAGCTTTGCTAACTGTGCTGGGCAGAGGTGGTGGGCAGTTTCATTGGTTTTCACTGCAGATGGAGGAAAATCTCTTAATGCTTTGCAATGAATGGATTTTAATTCCTAATATTTTGCACAGTTCCACTTCATCCAGTAAGGATGGGGCTTGGTTTTTCCACATCAAATTAGGGAAGTGATTTCTCTATGGCGCTGGCTTTGAGTTTTAAAAAAAAGGGAATTCATGGAATTAAATCACGAGAAGCCCCAGAAAAAGAAAAAAAAATGTGTGTAAAGGGGAACAGTCCCCCGGCTTTGTAGCTGCTGGTAATTGACTCTCATTCTTTCCATTCGTCTTTGTTTCTGAAGACAAATCTGAGTCAAGAAAAGGATTTTCTTCACCTGTGCAACATGGATCGTCTTCAGCGTCTCCCTGTGGAGGAACTTCATTATCACTGTTCTCAGTGGATTAGCATTAGCATCTCTCTTCAGACTGACTTGACCTCTCCAAAAAAATTCGACTGCCAACACCAAACGCCTCTAGTATCAGTTTTTTGAAATTAAGAACGTGGGTCTGATCCAGTCTTTTCTCTGACTCCATGAGTTCATCTTCCACAGTTTTTCTCCTCAGCTTCTGTGCATGCACTTGATTCTGCCGAGTAAGCACATCACGCTCGGCGGTAGAAAATCATAGCTTGGTTTGTGAAACCTGTTCAGAGCATTTCTGCAGTAGGCTCTGTAATCCTGTCTGACTTACAGAAAAATTCAAAGGTGTTAATTGCCGCCATTATGAGGCCGTTTCCACATCTTCATCCATTCCATAACTAAACTGCTGCTGCCAACGTCAGCTAGCCTGGTTTGGGTTGATGTTTAGCTTTTTTTCCCCCAGCGTGTCAGAAGTGGGAATTACAAAATCCAGAAAAAAAGAGTCTGCAGATGAAGGTTTGTGCATAAACAAGCGTTTTATCGGTTATCTGAAGCATCGGCAGAGCCGGACAAAACTCGCTTTAGCAGGTAGCGTGTGTGAGCGTAAGTTCCCTCATTGCTGAATTAATCTGATTAATTTGAAATTAAGCCACAACATTAAAGCTGCTGACAGGGGAGGGGAACAGCATTGTGTCTCATTACAGGGACACCTGTGAGGGTGGGATTTATCCCACACGTCACACAGATAACACACCAGCCTGAACCAAATAAACCTTTTTGGCACGAAGTTCTGATCAGAAGTCGGAACGTCTGACGTCTGTGTGAATCAGAAGGGCTGCAGCTTTATTACAGACTGGCAGATGCAGCGTACTCTGATTCTCTCTCCTGTTTTCTCTCCATGTAAATTACCCCAAGTTTTGCCAGCAATGCTACATAATATTAAAGGCACCGCTAAAGAACTTTGGTTTCACAGTGGCACAGCTTTGGTGGAGAAAAGGTCAAAGGGACCACAGCTTTAACTGTATACTAATTCAACATGTTTGTTTCTGCTGTACAGGTGGATATTTTTTACATGGGCGTTTAAGGGAATGCACTCACTTTTGGAGCCAGCCTCAAGTGGACATTAGAGGAACTGCAGTTTCTGTAAAACCACCCTGTGATCAATTACTGATTATTAACAGCGTTTTCCTTTTTTCTGGTTGGTATTTAATTTTCAGTTATATGTAAGTTATATGTAAGTATATGTACGGGGTGCTAACCCGTAGCTGAACCTTTGTCCATATATATTTTTTAATACACTAAAAGATGTCAGCACTGATGGAGGTGGACGTGTCTCTGACTGAATCAGCCAAGAGCTTTTTCACAGTTAGAAAAGGGCATTTCATGGGTAACTATATACAATAAAGGCAATAAATCTGTGTCCCAGAAATCTTTACATTTTTGGTTAATTTGATGAACACAAAGGAACTATCTCTGCCGGTATTTGGCTTAAACCTGGAAATGCAGATGTTGTCCACTTCCACCTGCTGCATTTCTCATGGTGTGAAAATGTTGCATTAATTGAGCATTTTTTTTGAAAGAATTCTGTGTTTTTGTTGATTCTGATCAGAGGGCATCAGCCGCTGCAGGATCAACTCCCATAGAGCAGATGATGTTCCACATGCTGTCGCTAAGCTCTCCCCTTCTCTGAGAAGCAGGGATGAGGCTGTGAGGGCAGACAGGCTTTCAGCAGCTCCCACTGATCCCACTCGCTCATACTAACCACAGTACTTCACCCTGTTACTACGCAACTACCTGCTAGAGTCTTTATATGAGAACTCAGTCAGCAGGAGAGCTGGGGGGGGGGTGTCTGATGGATATGGAGTATGTCTGCAGCAGGAGCATGAATGGCTTCAGTGATAAATGGATGGACAGATTAACCCTGGAGCACTAAGGTCAGGTGATTTTCACCCACGTGAGAGCGATAGCGTTACAAAACTCACATTAGTGTTCGGGTTAATTAAGGGAGACACTGCAGAGACGCAGAGGTGTGTTTTAAGGCGTAACTCGAGGATGGATGGGCAGATACAGCTACAGCTGTATCCATGCTCGTGATATGAGTAGGCAGATGGAAATAAAACGCAAAAACAGAGTAAGAGGAAAAGCGAGATGACTCCCACAGTCGGAGTTTTGGTCTTTTCATGTGGAAAAGACGAAGACAAAGCTGGTAAATGAGAGAGAGAGAGAGAGATAACTCCCTCGCTGTCTTTGCATGTGGTCAAAAGCTTTGTGGTGATCACGAGTGAATACTCAGAAAATTTCAAAGGCAGATGAGAAGGGAAGAAAAACAGGTGTGTGTGTGTGTGTGTGTGTGTGTGTGTGTGTGTGTGTGTGTGTGTGTTATTGTGGCTGTTGCATGATGGGATCATGAGCAGAAACACAAAGACTGAGCTCTTTGAAATGTGTTTGTGTGTTCAAAGCAAAACCAAGCATTCTTTTACTTCTTTTCTGTAATATATACGAGCCTTTACTGTAATATATGTTTTTAACATCCATCTGGACCCTCACGGGGTTTAATGTTTGGGGTGTGACTCCTTTGGCTGACAGGTGAGTGGCTGTAGCTGCTACCTGTCTGCTAGGCATGTTTTCATTTTTGTTTACCCCACACGGTAATCCCTCTGTAATTATACAGTAATTATGCTGTAATTACATCACTCAGAAACTGTCATGCAGTTACAAGCCTTGTGATGTATTTAAAACTTAACAGTGGCTTAACATCTAAACCACAAAGGAGTCAAGAACAAGAATTTTAAACTCAAATTCAGAGTTGCAGATTGCTCACAGAGAGCTAATGCGAGTGGAGAGAGACACATGTTAAGAGCTGAAAACACATTAGAGTGAGAAGCAGGAGGGGGATTTGTTTCAGTTTTCCAGCCTACAGTTGAAGATGAGGGCTGACAGAGGATGATGAGTCACGCTCGCGTGGGGGTGAGAGTTTTGATGAGGCTGTTGGAGGTTTGGAGGGCGTGATTTAACCAGACGTCTGTGGTGGAAGCTGCCCGCCTGATCACCTCAAGGAAACACCCACTGCTTCGCCGTGGACTGATGATGGAAAGTTTTAAACATGTTCAGCATTTCACTGTAAGGAGGCCCATCGATTATGACTGAGGTGATTCTGCGCAGACAGGAGCTCCACGGCGGGGTTAAGATTGTGACAGTACAGCTTTACAGTACAGTGAAGGTGGCTGATGGAGTTGTAAAGTTCATGGAGAGAAATTTATGCGTGTAGGAAAAAGTCGTGATGCATCAACAGCGGCTTCTGTCATAGACTTAAGCCATTTTTATTCCTGGGGAAGCAGCTCCTGCTGCTGTCTCACAGAACTGAACAAGGTGCCCGTTGATGCTGGGTTGATGTCACAAAACTGATTTCCAGTATCACTCCCGCCTTCTGATATAAACTCAGATGAAGGGTGCTGTCTCTCAGCATCCAGTATCTCACTCCTAACGGTCATCTTGCGCATAATTGTTGATCCTCATATTTCCAAGCTGTGAATGCTTTTTACTGTATTAGTATTATTAATATTAATATTTTCGTAACAGTTTACAATCATCAGCCCAAAGCCCTCTTCAGAATAGCAAAGGACTTCACTTTGTTTCCTGGGTGGAAAAGATGTTTCTTACTGCTTCATAAAGCAGTTGTGTGCAAATTAAATTGCCTGTCAGCTATAATCTCCTTTTTCTAAATAACAAAACTCTCCAATTCATCTTTGAGGCCTTTTATTGTAGCTTAGAGACAAATACTGCAGACACAGCTGCAGGCGTCTCAGTTTGTCTAAATCATAGTATTCAGCAAAATTTGGCAGCACGGCTCTTTTTTGTTCCCCTGGCAGTGTTGTGCAGCTCCAGCAGGGGTGTAACAGTATGAGGCGCTGTTACACGGGCGTGCGATGAATGTCTCCTTTGAGGATTTGTTGGGCTGGAGGAGGTTTGCTCGGACTGGAAGCTGTAATCCGTCTGAAGAATGGGATTTGGGAGAACATCCAGGTGGTACGTGGCTTGCACCGAGCTGCAGTGATGCAGATCGGGGTTTTGGCACCGACACCGGGCCGAGTGTTGGTTTGTTTGTGTGATGCTGAAACAAGGCCGGATCAGTGAAGAACCTGGTGTTCTGCAGGTCAAGTGACTCTTAAGCTACAAACAGCAAATCCTCAAACAAGAGTGACCAGCTTCTCTGTCAGTGTTTTAACTGTCACTGCTGGTTCAGCTGGTCCAGGGCTGCTAAATGAAACCAAAACCTGCAGTTCCGCTAATGTCCAGCAGAGGCTTCAGCACTGAGTCAGTGTCTCCCATGCTAAAAAGTTAACAGACATGTTACAGCAGAAATAAACATGTTTACAGCCTGCTACAGATCAGCTTCCCCCTTCATAACAACTGTATGCACTCTCTATATAGATATGTTTGTTAAATATTCAAGTTTGACTTATTGGGGGCGTGGCCTCTTTGACTGAATGGTGGATGATGACACAAGTGGCTTCTAGGCTTCACCTCAGCTAGCTGGAATCCCTGAACTGGATCATGTTTTAATGCAATTGCATTTTTAATGCAATCATGTGACAAATAATATGAAATCCGTGCAATTAATTACACTTACAGTCCATCAAAGAATCTAACTAACAGCTATCTTTGTCTGTGCGATGACCCGCTGCATCCACATGGATGCAGCGTGATTATGGCACCACCATCTTGTTCAAATATGATCCCTTCTGCCTCCAAAAACACAGAAGCTTCAAAATAGAGAGTTCAGAAACCAGCTGGTTTTATATACAGTGTGTGGCAGAGACTTAACATCTGATGACAGATGCCGTAATATAAAAAGGCACAAGCAGAATGATGTCTGGAGTTTTAAATGTCCATTAACCATTGAAATGCAGTGAAAATGTGAAACCAGTTAAGAATTGCTTCAATGAATGACTGAATCTCGTTACTGGATATTAGATTTGTTAGTTCTGTTTCTGTTAATTGACAGATTTATTTATCCACTGATTGTTTCAGCTAAACTTAAGAATGTGTTGCACTACAGCAGCTAAAGACAGTCACTACCTTCTTACTGAGCCTTTAAATCTGACTAAAGTCAGAGAGGATACCATCTGTTGGAATGTAAGTTGAAGGAGATGAACTGATTCATTAAAGTCAAAGGAACTGTGATCATTTCAAGTAGAGTCACTTGTATACTATATTTACAATCCACCATATTCTCCTTTTTCAATGTTTTGCGTTTTCGTTTCTTAAACATTTCCATCTGCACACTGCATGCATTCCATCCATCTCAAGGTGCATTATATTGTAGGTAAAGACCCTACAATAAACACAGAGAAAACCCAACAGTCAAAACCACCCCCTATGATCAAGAACTTTGCGACTGTGGTGAGAAAAAACTCCCTTTTTACAGGAAGAAACCTCCAGCAGGCTCAGGGAGGGGCAGCCATCTGCCATGACCCGTTGAGGCTGAAGGGAGAGAGACAGGACAAAAGACGCACTGTGGAAGAGAGCCAGAGATTAATAATAACTAGTGATTAAATGCAGGGTGGTGTATAAACAGAGTGAAGAGGTGAATGAAAAGAAATACTCAGTACATCTTGGGAACCCCCCAGCAGGCTAGGCCTACTGCAGCATAACTAAGGGATGGTTCAGGGTCACCTAATCCAGCCTTAACTATGAGTTGTGTTAGCTCTGTCGCAGAGTTACTGCAACACAGAGACAATCATTCACACCTGCGGCCAATTTCAAATCACCAGAACATGCAAATCCAAACTAAGGACCTTCTTGCTGTGAGGTGATGGCTCTAAACTGAGTGGAGGAAAAGCCTGCGCACACAGCAGCAGTCCTCAGACAAAAGAGGAGGAGGCAGAGAGACTGAGATTGACTGATGAAGGGCAAAAAAAGCTGTTCTAACATGGACGGAGGGAGAAAAACAGGAAGGGAGTGAAGAGGAGGAGGAGATGAAGGCAGTGGGAACATGAAATTCTCTCTTTTCTCTGCCGCATGAGCGTGTGCGTCAGTGAGCATGTATTTGAGCCAAGAAGCATCATTTAGAGCGAAACCTGTCGGGTTCCTCCAGCAACGCTGTCAATCATGCACCAGTCGCTCAGTAGGTGCGTAATCACGATGAGCTGCAGATTTCGCAACTAATTGGTACAATATTAAGTAGTATGCAGAAGCTCCATACACTAATCTGTGCAATTTCCAGTCCAACCATTCATTATTTAAAGCTCTGCTCATGCATTTATATATATTGTTATTAATAGTTAAATCCCATTTGGCAAAACTTTATTAGTGTTTCATTAAATAAGGATGGAGGCATAGATAACATCAGGTTGCCTTTCTCTTGTATCTGCCTGATCTGGCCCCAGCAAACTGAGTGTAAGCAAACAGTCATTTTTCAGGCTCTAAATTATAGACCAAAAATCATATCTCTAATTTTAAACATATTTCAAAGCAGTTTGTTTCTCAGTCAGCAGCTGCTGCAGGTTTCAGGATAATAAAACATTACTTCCATCTTTCCTTCTGCTGTTTAAAATAATAAAAACATTTTCACTGTATGACCTGCTTTCATTCTGTTGGGGTTCCACCAGCCGGCACAGTAACTAAACACCTCAAAGAGTCAGTATGGGTTTAAGTGGATGCTACCTTTAGAACATTTTCACCCCTTTACCTGCAGTCAGGCAATGCTTTTTGTCAAAGAAGGGAAGCCATTAATCTCCACCAGACTCCAGACTGAAAAAAAAAAGCAAGAATTTTACAGTGCAGGATACGGGAGCTGTTTGTTTCCTGGTGCCTCGGTTTGTCAGTTTGTGTTTTTTTTTAGTTTTATTTTGCAGGTTTAGATTTATGGGGGGGACCACTTAGCAGCCACAAATTGATGAGAACAGGGAATTTCCATATCTAGCAATAAAACTCAAAGCACAGTGATATAAATTAATTTATTTTGGTGCTGGTCAGGTGCATTCATAGAGTAGATCATCATAAAAGTAAAAGAAAAATAATAAAAAAAAAAGGTCAAGTTTTTCCTCTTCTAGAAGGAGAAACATTGTTTCTTCCTACAAAAATTAAATTATTAAATTAATTAAAATATACAAAAAATAAAAGTTTTAGCACACTGCTGAAATTTTTAATTTAAATGGCACATATGATCAGTGATACTGCCTTAATACCTTTATGTTGTGACTATTTCTACTGTGTTTAACATATACTGTGTGTATATGGAGAACTGCCGTGGTCCTAGTATAGAACCTTGGGGCACTCCTTCTACTAAAAGGTCACTGATTCACTGATTCAAACCCCAGCCCCTTCACTTTACTTGTGGAAGTGCCCTTGTGTGAAATACTGTCCATTTATGCAACCATCCACTTATCTGCATCAGGGTCATGGGAGCAGCAGTCTGTGCAGAGATACCCAGACCTCCCTCTAACCATCCTCCAGCTATTCAGGCTCTTCAGAAGGGGACACTAACGCTCCACATTTTTCCAACTGGAACCGTAGAGATCCTTATTCTCATCCCTGCCACTCCACACAGGAAATAGAAGAATTTGCAGTTTGCATACTCTGGTTAATTGTGTATCTTTTAAAGTACTAGAAGACCAATCAAGCAATAGAGCTCAAAAAAATCTACCTCACAGTCATATTTAAGGTGTGTTGATGGACTCACTCGTGCCTTGAATATGTTATCTCGGTGACCTGCTAAATAAAGTGACACTCAGTGACACTTTGCTTGCAGTGAACGTGCTTCCTGAATGATGAGTAGCTTTGCATGCTGATGGCTTCCTTTAGTTAAAAATTGATATGTGGTGTGTTAGAGTGATGACTGACATGCAGCACATACAGAAATTGTTCATGATGATATCCTGGCCGTGGGTGTGGGAATTATTATTTTTTTTTACCTTCCAGACAGAATATTTTCCATTTGGCCCCAGCTGCACAGAAGAATCATGGAGGATTCTGTAAATACCACCAAACTTTGCTAACTGCTGTTAAACCACCTTCTGGGTTTCTCAGAGATTCTCTGGGATTTTTTTTTTCTTTTTAGAAAGCAGATATCAACTCAGGAGTAGCACAAATGGGGCTTAATAAAGAGTGTAGAGTGGAGATTCCAGCTGTTTTATTTCTCCTCCTGCAATCCCTGTCTTTAGCAACTGCATTGTGGCCAGCGATGGCAGGAGTTTGCAGCACTTTCAGTGAATCTGCATATTTATGGCAGTAAACCAGCCTCCATTTCATGCCCGTGTGGCTTCAGAATTTCCCCGCTCTGTATTTCGTGTGCACAGCTCAGCCATGATAACATTACCCCACGGCTTCACGCCATCCCTCGCTTGATTTACACACTGACCCATCTCCCTGTGTGACAGCAGCTCAGCCTGTAACCATATAATGGCCCATAACTGCCCGGCACAACTGGACTCTCACAATCATATTGGCTTTTATTTCTTCCAGCTGCTGGAGGTAAAGTGAGTAATGAGCTGTTTTATCCAGAAGGCACAACTCAGCAGCAGGGCGGCGGAGGAGGAGGAGGAGGGAGGTGTCATACAAACGCGCTAAGTGCTCTGAAACTTAAGTAGTAGAAGGAAAGCAGATTATCCATGTATTTTTAAGCAGGGTTTTGCCATAGGGTAGCAAAAGGTTTGGGTGTAACCGACACTGAAAAAAATGAAAAGTCCTTTTGTTGAGGAGGGGAGAGGACATTTGTGCTGCTGGCTTCCTTTGCCTCAAGTACAAACCTGCAAAGTGCACACAGACAGGCCCGCCGACCAGCGGATTCAAACCTGCATCCTCTTGATATGAGGTCACAGTGCTGACCACTGCTCCACTGTGCCCACCCAGTGTGGGGGTGCATGTTACATTAATTGGTCATTCTGTATTGGCCATAGGTTGTCAGTCTCTCTGTGTTGGCCCTGTGATGCAGTGGACACAAACCTGTTTCTCAGAAAATGCCGCCTATGTCAACAACAATAGGATGCAAATCTCTGATACTCTGTATTAAATCGAACAGCATATGAAATGCCAAAACTATGAAATTTTAGGTCCTGTAAACAGCAGGAGACAGAGTGAAACATAACAGGTTTTCAGAGCAGCATATGCTACCATCAGGACAGATCCAGAGAAGGTCTTTCTCGTTTTAGAAAGACGCGCTAAGCCACATTTTGTGTCTATTCTAACATCATCTTTGTAAGAAAACGATCAGGGTGCCAAACCGGCCTCCCTGTAGTCCAGACCTTCCAGCTGCTGAAAAAGTTTGAAGCTTTACAAACTGCTGAACAGCTGCAGTCTTGAATTATCCGAGAATGAGGAAACATTTATCAATACTTAGAAAAAAAATCCATGTTTACTGCTCAGCCTTAATGTGCATTTGCTCTGCCAAGAAAAAGCTCAAAATTTGGTTTCCAAAATCTGACAAGTATGCAGCATCCATCTACTCATTATTCAGTTAGCAAGTAAGCTAACAGCCAGCAAAGCAGGAGTTCATCCAAAGCTATGTTTCACCTCTGGCGTCATTTCGTGTAGCAGTCACTTTGTCATATGTCCGACTGCTCAACGAAACACGACGCCAGAGAGGCACCTCGCCTGTGGAAAAAAAATCGGATATTCCATCTGTCGGCTCATCAGAACAGGCGGCACATGTAACCATTTAGTCAAGTCGGGCTGTCTGTCTACCCCGACAGTCAGTGTGGTGACAGCCAAACGTGGTGCAAAGCCAGCGTTAAAAGCCAGAGGACAGCTGACATCCTGCACATACCGGTGTGTCGGTTTAAATATTCCTTGTGGTGCATCAGACTAAATCTCCCCCCTAATTGACAGAGCAGTGGATGTTTTCTGCCAGGCGCACTGACGGCTGGATGCAGCAGAGAGAGGGAGGGGAAAGAAAGGCTCGAGGATTCATGCCTGCGCCACAGAAATGTCTCCCCTGCTCAGCACCAGCTCAGCATGAGCCAGTGATGCGATTTCAACATACAGAATATGCCAGATATGTGAAAAATTAAGAACATTCTGCATTGCACTGCCGAAGAACAGTTTCCTGCTGCAGTTTCTCTAATAGCAACTGAATTTACTTTGTGTTACAATTATTCAGTTAATTTGTCATAGCATGTAACTCAAAAGCTGAATGTAAAGTTTTATCAGTAAAGGCAAACGTGCTAGAAGAATTTTGTCACTTGTTGCAGAGCTGTCTACATGTTGCTCAGCTAGATTTGAGATATTTGAGTATAATTTTGGAATGATTTTGAACAAGGAATACAGATCGTGCACAAACTAAGCCACAATGAACAGATCCAAAACAGATCCAGGCCGGACGAGCTGGGATATGGCTGGATCGGAATTGGTTCTGGGCCTGATCCAGTCTGAATCCCTGATCCCTATCAATTTTTCCGTCCCACCGTGCAAGTGGACTCAAGTGCAGACCGGTTTGCATGTGGAGCAAGAAGCATGTGGACATGTAGAAACAGCCTAATGTTGTATAAAGTATAAAGTTGTTGAAATATTCTAAAATACATGTTCCTTTCCCCACATGTGTGTTTGTCTTGTGCACTTCTTGGAACTTTACCACTTGCGGGCAAGAAACCAAATATGGTAACTTCATTGATCTTGATTTTCTACATGAAAATGAAATGCCTTGAAAAATGTCACAAAAATAGTTAAATGTTGTTATGTCCTTCAGTAACACTCTAAGGTTGAAATTTTCAGTTCCATTCAATTTTGTTTATATAACGCCAAATCACAACAGTCACCTCAAGGCACTTTATATTGCATGATAAAGACAATAATTACAGAGAAAACCCAACAGTCAAAATGACCCCCTATGAGCAAGCACTTGGCAACAGTGGGAAGGAAAAACTTCCTTTTAACAGGAAGAACCCTCCAGCAGAACCAGGATCAGGGAGGGGCAGCCGTATACCAAGGCTGAGTGGGGCTGAGGGGAGAGAGACAGGACAAAAGACACACTGTGGAAGAGAGCCAGAGATGCAGAGTAATGTATAAACACACAGTGAAGAATAAGCTCCTCTATCTGAAATAAGCTTCTTCAGCTCCTCCCTCTTTAAGGTAACTTTCCTCTGATTGGCTGCCCCTTAAAAACAGGAGGCTTGAACAGCAATGTGTGTCTGAAATGCTGCCAGCTTGTAGAAAAGAAAAGTATCTGACACCCCGAGAATCAAGATGATCTCAAAACCTTGAAGGGTGATTTGCTTGTCTGCCATTTTCAGTGAAGACATCCCCGATCCAAGCTCTGATAAACAACTTCTAATTAATGTAGCTAAAATGTAGCTCAAAACTCCATAGAGGTGGTTGGATCAGTCAAATTTCAAAGAATCTCAAATTACTCTGCATGCATTCATGTTTTGTCGTTTTTGTTTTTTGTTTGTTATTTTTAGTGGTAAAAACAGGGAGCAGTGTGGATGAGGCTGATCCAGTTACTCACAGCAAGTGCAGAATTTTCAGGTTGCTTTGAGGGGAGTGAAAAACATTAAATGGCTCCAGGGACCCACTAACACAGCTTCCTCATCCACTGAAAACAGTGTTGATTGGAAGGATTAGTTTTAGGCAAAATAATCTCCCCTTAAAAACAGCTTTCAGGCACACAGTGTGAGACAGATTAAAATCCGTCCATCTGCTTTCTCTCTGCGATCTGCGGTTGGTTGTTACAGCTCAGATTGCCCAGCGTCCCTCCTGGTGCTGTTCCCTGTGCCCAAATGTAGTGTCAGGGCTAATTTACAAAAAAAAAAAAAAAAAAAAAAATCAAAAAGTTAAACCTCCTTTGATTTCTCCTCTTCCTCCCAATATTTATTTTCTCTCTTCTTTTTTTTTTTTTTTTTTTGTTTGGCAGTGAAACATAATGCCTCTGATCACACTTGGGAGAGTTTCTAAATTAATGTTTCACAGATCATCTTCAGATATTACACCAAAATGTTCAGTTTTACATGATGTAACAAAGGAAAGAGCAGAAAAATCTCCTAATCTAAAGTTCTGAAGTGGTGAGGGCTCACACTCTAAATGATACAAACAGCTGATCGGGTTCAGAATCACTGATCACAGTTGAACAGGAATCGAGGAGGACGTGCTGAGAAATATCTCATTATGTCGGCAGACCTGGGGACCTTGCGCCGCCTACTGCATTCATTCTTGCTTTTAAAAACCACAACATTTTTTATTATAATTTGTAACACTCTGACATAAACGGAGACTAACCTCTGCACAGGAGAAAACGTTACTTCCGTGTATGTGCCGAGTCAGAGACGCATCAGGCCAGATATCCTGCTGTTATCAAAGCACAGATTCTGGAATGGATGTGCACATCGCAGCCAGGCAGCCGTTACCTGAATCCAGGAGAGAGTTTTCCTGAAGAAAAATTAAAAAAATAATCTTTAATGTTTTCTCCTCAGGCACCGAGGCGTTAAACTTCTAAATCTGAAATGATGCTCAGACTTCAGTCACTTCAGTCTACCTCCCTTAAAACAACATTTAAAAACCTGAAACCATCAAACAATTAATTAATAATCAATGTAAGTCTATATTATTTTGTGAGTATTTGAATGAGCATCAAATAATGCCGCTTTATCTCAGTGAAGCGCAAGGTGTCTTTTCACAGCAGTGCAAAACCCAACGTGTTCTGGCCAGAGGTGGCAAAAGTACAAACAGTAGAAGTACAGATACTCATGTTAAAAAATACTCTGGTAAAGTAGCTGAAGTATTGATTCAACTACTTTAGTTGAGTAAAAAGGAAAAAGTGCAGGCGGTGAAATGTACTCAAAGTGAAAAAGTAAAAAGTAGCTAAAAAAGCTAACTGAATCTTGTACTATATTAATATTAAAATAATATATAATACATGGGAATAGAATCTTTGCCTCCAAACCTCCATCCATCCATCCATCTTCTTCCGCTTATCCGGGGCCAAGTCGTGGGGGCAGCAGTCTAAGCAGTGAAGCCCAGGCCTCCCTCTCCCCAGCCACCTCCTCCAGCTCATCCAGGGGAACACTTAGGCGTTCCTAGGCCAGCCGAGAGATACAATCTCTCCAGCATGTCTTGGGTCTGCCCCGAGCCTCCTCGCAGTAGGACATGACTAGAACACCTCACCCAAGAGCATCTAGGAGGTATCCTAGTCAGATCCCCGAACCACCTCAGCTGGCTCCTCTGAGCCCCTCTTGAATGGCTGCACTCCTCACCCTATCTCTAAGGGCGAAGCCAGGCACCCTTTAGAGGAAGCTCATTTCTGCCGCTTGTATCCGCAATCTCGTTCTTTTGATCACTACCCAAAGTTCATGACCATAGAGGAGGGTGGGGACATAGACTGACGGTAAACCCCAAGATACTTAACCTCCTCCACCTGGGGCAGCAACTTATCCCCGAGCCTTGGTGGCCTCAGAATCCCATCTCTGCTTTTTACAGATGATGCAGTCCTGTTACCTTCATCAGGTGGTGACCTCCAGCTTGCAGTGTAACGGTTCGCAGTTGAGTGTGAAGCAGCTGGAATGAGAATTAGCACTTCTAAGTCTAAATGGCTTCATTTGTACCCTTATCAATCAAGCTAATCAATGAACTAACATGAAGAGTACACATGACAAATTGTATAGGTTCTTATAAATTGTATATTGTTTTTTATATTTACAGTCTTATTTCCATGTAATTTTTCTGTGTTTTATTGTTTTTAGTGTATTTATTGGATTTTAGTGGTGTCTTTGTTTGTTTTATTGTGCAGGAGTACCCTCTTCTACTTTTTAAACCGAGACAAATTTCTCCCAAGGGAGACAAACAAATAAAGAATCTTGAATCTTGAAGAATCTTGAATCTTGAAATCTGCCTCCAAACCTAAACAGAAAAATGCGTATAATCAGGGGTTAAAGTGGGATTCAGCAGGTGGGGGAACACTAAGATTGGTTGTAGTGGCTCAGCGTGGGGAAAAGAATCACAACTCGCAATAATCTCAGTTTGTTTTGAAGGACATTTCACAATTTGAAAAACATAATTCCACATCATCTACAGATCCAATATCTGATTCTTAAAATGAGGACAGTATTTTTAAGCTTTACATTTCCATGTTATCGGATGTCCCTGAGCAGTCCTTCCCTGTAAATCTAACCTCTCTGCTTCCTCTACAGTCCTCTTTCTCCATCTCTGAGTGAACTTCTCTCTCATTCTGGAAATACAGCAGTTGGGCCTTAACACGCTGTGTGGCAAACTGCACACAAACGGTTTGCTGATATTTGTTGAGCATAATCAGTGACAGGGGACAAAAGCCTAAATGGAGTGCAAAATGCAAAAGTTCCAAATGGGATGTGAACCACACTGATGAACCTGCAATTTATACCACCACCACCACCACCATCCCTCCAATGTCCTAATGAGGACTTTGTTGGTCTCTAATGCCAATGCTATGGGATACTTGGTGGATAATATTGAGATGCAAGCGGCATTGGGCAAAATGGCAACATGTGACACCAAATTGGATTTTCTGGCACGAGGACCCAAGGAAGAAGGCTGTTTTTTAAATCAGTGTGTGCATACCAATTTTACCCCCTTTGGTTGGCCTAGAATGTAATCTCAATGAAAAAAGTTCAATTTTAATAAACTTATTAATTTTAGTTGGGATTCTTTGTTGATGACTTTATTAAAAATTGTCTCCCAGTGCCCTTCACCCTCCTCTACCACAGCCAGAGGCACAGGACAGATTTATTTCCAGCACCGTTCACCAACCCCAATTTCATGAAAATCAGTGGAGGACTGAGCAAAAAAATCCAACCTTGAGCTGTCAGTGTATGTACAAACTAGCCTGAGCAAGTGGCCTGGTTCATTATCTCTTTCCTTCCTTTTCTTTAAAAATGTTAGAAAATTGTGAAAAACTAAACTAAACTAAACTAAACTAAAATAAAATCTTACAATTTTTCACAGCTGAAGATTATACATTTATCTATATTCAACCAAAAGTAGAAAACCCAATCATTTTCTGTTCACCCTGCAGTATAGGGCAAAGAAAAGCATCCACACCTGCCATTAGAAAAGCTGGAGGCAGCCGGTGTTCATCATTTTAACGTGAAGAATTTGGCTCATGTTTGCAGCTGGGAAACATTGAGACACTTGCATTTAACAGAAAGTGCATGGCTGACACGAACTGTCCTGATTTATGAAATAAACATGTCAAACCTTCTCTCGTTCCAGCTTCTCAAAAATGAAGATTTGCTGCTCTGCTTTCTTTTATATTACAGAAAACGAAAGTGATCCAGGCTTTAGACTCTTGATCAGACCTTTGAAGATGTCACCTTGGAATCTGATGGCCACTTTATGCAATCTGGGAAATGAAATTAACAAGTAAAAGTGTCACATGTATTTGCTGATAGCTTTAAAGTGGAAAAAAAAATACATGGTTCAAAGTTTAACTGTGCTTGTGTAACCTTGTCAAAGTACAGTATATAAAAGATACCATTAGTTTCAGGACTCTTAATATTAGTGTTTTGTTTTTGTTTTTTTTGAGTGTCATACTCTTCACAGTTTCACAACTGCTTGGAAAGCAGTTGGCAAGTGTTTGCAGACAGTTTGCCATGTTCCCTAGTAGTCTGCAAACCGCGAATAACCAAAGCAGTGCAGTACCGTATACCTCTTTGTGACCATTTTCATGTAGCAACAGCAAGCAACCTCCTAATGGGAATACATATTTTTCCCTTGCAACCGGTGGTTGTGATGGGCTCACTGACTGGTCTGGTCTCCAGGCCTGTGTGATTATGGCCTAGCAATCAATTTCACAATGATTTCAAGAAATTGGCTGCAAGCGTTGGGGGAATACAGCAGCTGCTGCCTGGTGGTCACCAATTGGTCTCTAGACATAAAAAAAAAAAATCAATATAAGACAGAAGATCAACATCTCAGCTTTTATTTCCAGGTGTTTACATCTGGATCTGATACACACTTCAGAAAATAGCACCTTTGGTCTTAAGCCACCCATTTTTTTTCTTGTGAGCAGATATTGGAACAGATAAACTTAAAATAGATTAAAATGAATACGACTTAATATTTAGTTGCAAATCCTTTGCAGCAATAACCACATCAAGCCTGTAACTGACATCACTAAACTTTTGCATTCTTCTTTTGTGGTGCTTTGAGTCATTATCTTGCTGCACGATGAAGGATCTCCCAATCAGTTTGGTTGCATCTTACTTTAAATTGACAGACAAAATGTTTCTGTAGACTTCTGAGTTCATCGTACTGCTGCCATCACATGTGACATCAACAATGGATGAGCCCATCCCAGAAGAAGCCATGCAAGCCCAAGCTATGACATCACCTCCACAGTGTTTCACAGATGAGCTTGTAGATCATTTCTTTCTCCAAACCTTAGCCTCTTCAGCACCTTGGTAAAGGTTCATCTGTGTCTCATCAGTCCATAAAGCTCTGAGGCTTGTCTCTGTACTTCTTGATAATTAGTGGTTTGCATCTTCTGGTGAAGCTTCTGTACTGTTGTTCATGAAGTCTTCTGCAAACAGTAGGTTGTGATACCTTCACTCCTGCCCCCTGGAGGTTGTTGCTGATGTTACCAAGGGCTGTTTTAGGGTCTTTCTTTAAAGCACTTACAATGTTTCTGTCATCAGCTGCGGTTGTTTTCCTTGGTCTATCTGTTCCACATCGGTAACTCAGTACACCAGTGATTACTTCATTCATGGCATTCCAAACAGTTGTACTGGCTATGGCTAATGTTTGCTAATGTTTGTTTGTCACCCCTAGTCAGCTCTCTGGTTTTCATGTTGGTTACTCTTCTAACTATAAATGCACAGTCTGTACAGGCAAAACCCAAAATCTGAAACTGAGCGTAGACATTCAGCGCTATTTATTGTTAATAATCAATGTAACAGGACACACCTGGGCAACAAAACACACCTGTCAGTCCTGTGTTCCAAGACTTTTGCTCAAAGGTATAAAGAAAGAATGGGTGGGTTCAGACAAAAGCTGGTATCGTATGAACTGTGCATCAGATCCAGATGTAAACACATGGAAATCAGTGCTGAGATGTTGATCTTTTGTCTCACTTTAATTTTCTTTATGGCAACCCCAAATGTCTTCAGTCTACAGCAACAATAAAGGGATTGGTCTCACTGTTCCAATACTTTTGGAGGGGAGTGTATGGGTGCAATGAGCTGACACAGATACCTGTTAATTAGACAGACTTTTTGGATTATCATTAAGTGCAATTATCAATAGCAAGCAGCATTGTTTGTAAGATAATCTCTTTAAAAATGTGTCGAAAGGCTCCAAACACAGTCTAGAGCTGTCGACCCCCGTACAGCTGTTATAATGGGGGGAATTACCTATAGCGACTGAAACCTTTTTTTCATGACAGGCTGTGAACAAGTTTTTTTTCAGCTGTAGTTTCTGTAGATAAAATATATTTTAAAGTGGGAGTCTGTGGGGATCGACTCAGTTTTAGAGCCTCAACTGGACAATAAGGAACTGCAGCTTTTAGCACTGTTTCAGCCTCAGAGGTCACCGGCCTTGCACAATTTATAACAAGTAGAATGGAAATGCTGTTACTGCCACATATCAGAAACAGATTTGTAAACCATATTTCTTTATTAAAGATTAAGAAACTCCAAGCAGCATATTCATAAATAAAATAAGGGTCTCCCTTAGATGTACTGTGACAGTCTGTATGCTCTGACAGTTCATGTTTTCATCTCCTGCCGGGGTGTTGGAGTTTGAACATAAAGAGGACGCACGTAGGCCCCTGTCTCCCCCGTTCACTTCCTCTTTGCTGACCAATCATAACGTTAATCTCAGTCCGTCCGTCACGCGGTGGAGCACAGTGTGAAAAGCAAGTTGGTTCACAAGAGCAACTACTGACACAGTAAGAAAACATCCATATAGAGTCTGTTCAGATGGGAGCTGCGTCAGAGTTGAGGATCCATCAGACATTTCTGCTTGTCTGTTTATGCACAGAATGAAACACATAGCAGATTTTACTTCATGTCACTGGAGAATTTGTTTTCACACAGACACAGAACATTAGCTTTTTAACCCCCCTCAGCAGAACTGTGGTTATCTGAAAAAGGTGAAACGGAATAATGCACATTTCTGCTTGGCACAATGGGAAATCTTCACAGTCACACATTAAACCTTTTGTTTTCTATGACTCAGATTTAATGCATCTTTAAAAAAAAAAAAAAAAAATCTTGGTCCTATGAACTGAGCGGCTCTTTATTTTAGATCAGCACAGTGCGCTAACAGTTACATTTTTCTTCAGTGTTCAGGAAGTAGGGGCACGACTGAGCAACCCAACCAAGTGTTTGGATTACCTAATATCAATCAAAACCTTTGGGGTGTTATGTGAGGATGGTACCACAGTCACTCAGTGTATGCATCAGGGAGAAGCAGTAAATGTGACTGATTGATAAGAGGCATAAAGTGTTCTTGCATGGTGCAAAACAGTTTGTTACAAGATTGTCACACTGTGTGGCATGTGTTTAATAAAGTAAGTATGACGGATGCCTGTTTGATTAAAGAACCTTGTTGGCAGAAACCCTGAATTGGCTTATCAGTGGCAACATTTTGATAATTTATTCCTAAATTTTTGGCTGTTGTGACGTAGCCCTTAACAGACCATTGGATTCAATTTTTGACAACATTAAAACCACCCGCCTAAAACTGTCTAGGCCCCCAAAATGACTTTGGGTCCTTGAGTAGTGGACAATGCCCCCATAAGGGTGTGTGGCAGTAACTAGGCTGTCAACATTGTGGTGTAAACAGAACCAAAATACTGGACAAATAAGCTTTTTGGGGATATTTCTGTCGCTTGATATTTCATTGACTTTTCACACATATGCAAACACTTAAGAGGTCACAATTTTTTCGAGAGTTGTAATTGTTTACATGAATTCAGTAAGTGTTCTGCTCTGGCAGCGATCACAGCCCGTTTAAATTAATAAATACGTTTTCATTGTTCTGACGCCAATTTATTTTGCTTGAAAATTCTAAATAAATCGTTTACTGGAGCTCTTTATTTGGCTAACATGGCAGAGGGGTGAGAGTTGTCTTAATATAGTTGAGACCGCTGCTGTTGGGGAGTGCCCTTAAGCAGAAATAAGCAGTGTGCTTGGTGTGCAGCATTGCTAAAGTGGGTTACAGTGGTAAAAGCTTCATCTACATGAATGCCAGGACCCAGCGTCTGTAAAAAGAAGATCAGCCTGTCGGTGGTTTGAATGTTGGGGCTGACCACTGATTTGGATTGAGGTACCACTGTTAGACGGCCTTAAAACCATTGACTGGCTAAGGCTGCTATAGCTAACTTCATGAAAGTAAGAATAGAGTTGACATTCACGATACGATATTTATCCGTCTGTGACCTTGGGTTTCCTCAATGTGGAGGAAATGCTGTGTGACAAAATCACAAAATATCAGTGCAGACAGGAGCTTTTATGGACAGATATTATAGAAACTGCCATACAATGTTCTGCCTGTAGTTTAATGAAAGAGTTAAGCAGGAAATCTGCTCTCTGTCCAACAACCACCAAGCTACCAATAACATAAGATTTGGTGCCCCATCTCCAGAATGAGTTTGGGGAATAAAGCTCTTCATTCTGACAAGCTCCCTCAATTTTCTCTGCCCACATTTTAAGAATGGCAACCCATCAAAGACGAGCGGGTCTGCTTCTGTCTGACTGTAAATGTCCTGAAAACTCTACTGCGTGTGATCAACGTGGTTCCCAACAGCCAGACTAATGAAAAGGAAGTTGAAACTCATTAGGCCCATAAATGCGCGTTAATTGCGCTCATGAAAGCAAAAAGGCGGGGCTGAAAAGGTTGGTTTTACATTTCCTGTTGAAAATACTTTTCCATAAATGTTCTTCATAAAGTATTCTATCAAGAAAAACAATCCAGTGTTTAGCAAATATATTTAGCTTTCCTCTATTTTACAAGCAGTTGAGGTATGGCACCTGCAGAATCGCCATCATCATGAGCCTCTGATTGCACTTTGGATAATGACGCCCTCTGTCATCCCTGCAGGTGATAATGGATCTCATTAGGAATGACTTGTGGAAATACGATGCCTCTGAATCACTCTCTCACTCCTCGTTAGAATAACCGCACTGCTTTGCTAGAAGAAAGCTGTGTACAACAGTGTGACATAAAATTCTCTAGTATAAAAATTAAAGACATATTTATTTAGCACATACTTCTTTCTACAAGACTTTTTTTTTTTCCCCCCTTAAAGTTAAACAGAACAAAACTTTCAGGCTGTGTTCACACCGACCAGCTGTTTGAACTCCACTGAGCTTCTTCAATATTTGGCCCCAAATGAAGCATCGCAGCTGCCTGAAATCACAAGTGCCGGTGCTCTTTTAGGAACTGTGTGGTAGTGGTTAGTAAGAGTAAGAATGGAAAGGCAAACAAGTATGATTTGACATGTCACAACTTTGCCTGTGTTTCAGTTCTCTAATTTAACTGGAGCCATCCATTCTGGCAACAGTCAAAACTTGTTTGAATAAATTAAGAACTACGAATCTTTCTGGTGCCAATTTGAATCTGACACTTCCTTCAGATTCAAACAGAGGCTCAAAAAAAAAAAAAAATACCAGACTGGGCTGATACTCTGGAGCTATTTTTTAATTTGGCTAGGAAGAGGGTTTGTCTCAGCTGGGAAGCATACCAGTACTCGTCTTAAATTGGTGCCAACTTTTCATTAGTCTAAAAGCATCTGCACAGAATTTCATAGCAAAGGACAATAATTGATTTTTACTGGTTACAACATTAAATATGAAACATTAACTTATTTTTAATACCAAAGCAACACCAAGAGCCTTCAAACCCCAGAATCCATCCATTGCATTATTGTAAACATGGTGGTAACAAGTGTGTGTAGATGGCGAGCATGTTGAAGACATATTCTTGAACTAAAGTATCTCACACACTTATCAGGTGAGTTAATCTGTAAGAGAGAATGAATCCTAAAACCCAGAATTAGTGGTTCTGCATGCCTGATTCCCTCATCTCGAAGTCAGTGGGGTTTTGGTTTGATGTCTGAAGGTCCGTGGTTCACACAAACCTTAAACATTTTCACGAGGGAACTCAGTGGTGGTGATGCTGAAATCATAACCAAGTGTTTTACCTTTGGCGGTTACTTTCACGCTTCAGAAATCATAAAATTTGGGTCAGTTTGTGAAGTTTACATTACTCAAAAACTCGTGAGATCCTAAACTTTTATCTTATCTTCTGTCATAGCCCAGGGGCCTGTGGAAAAATCCCACTGTTGGCTTTTTGTTGAGGGAAACAAGGCATTGCTGTTTTTCAGGCCTACAGGAAATGTCACCGTAGCACTCATTATTAAAATGAGGCCCAAGCGTCCAGACAAACCGAACACGTGTAGCAGCAAAAATCAATGGTTTTGAATGAAAGTGAGTAAACCAGCCGTGTTGTTGGCTCTGTGAGGTTAGAATGGCATTGAATTTTTTTGAGGATGTGAGGAGGATAAATGGTCTGGGAGCTTCAAAGGTTTTTGGGGCAGTCCATCCAGTTTTTATTATATTTGACTTTAAAATTAGGACCTATACTGCAACAGAAGGAAACAGCAGACCTGTACCACGCTATCTTCCACAAGGAGGCCGACCCTGCATGATTAATTCTCAGTGCTGCAACCCAACAGCTGGAGTCCGAACATTGCGCCGATATTTCCCCACTTTTTGACCCGGTCGGTGTGATCGCAGCCGTACATACTCTTCTTCGTTCCTTCGCTCTTTACAGACTGAGATTCCTCACCTGGACAGTACTGATGCCAAATAAAAACTCGCTATAAAAACAAACCACTCAGCTGTGTGTAAAATATGAACCCAATAAAAACCCTCTTGTTTCCCCCTCAGTGTTGAATGAACACCATTTACAGTCAACATAAGAAAAAGAATGTAGACTTTTGCTTGGAAAAAACTATGTATATTATATATTTAATACAAATGGAAAAAAAAAAGTGATTTTTTTTTTTTGTCCGATGCTGAAGATATATATAGGGTTGGTACAGAGGTGCATAACAGTAGGTGTCCAACACTAAAAATGTCCCTACAGCGGTGCATCATGGGTAGTCGTTTACATCAATGAGTTGTGGAGAGACATCGTTTAATTTCGGCACTTAGAAAACAATCACAATGAATTTCGCGTCATTGTTTTAATTGAACAAAATTTACAAAGCCATTCAAACAGTCATAACTTTTTCATCAATGTATATATATATTTTTTTTATCTCGTTTTGTTTGTTTTTATAACTCAACTTCAAAAATTGAGAATATTCAAAATACACTTTAACCTCACTTCGTTCTCTTGGTATTTACAGATATGTACAAGAGAAAAATTACACCCTCCAGCCCACCCGCCTCCCTGTTTTTTGTTGGGTTTTTTTGTTAGCTTTTGTGTGTGTGTGCACGTGTGTGTGTGTTTCTGTATGTCGGCTTTTCTGAACAGATAGTGAGATACAAAATCTTTTTACTTTGTACATATATGTGTTTTCCTCTATAATAATTTTTCCGCTAGAGTTTTCCAACCCGCATCGCACCCAGACGTGGACCAAAGTCCAGAGAGCAACTCCTCACCCCCAACCCCTCCCCTTACCCCTCCAATTTTATATCGATGTACTGTGGGTGGCCTCAATGGCTTCGGGTATGGGTCCTGCGGAGACTGCCTGGTAGGACATTGGCATGGGTGTCTTGCCAGGGCTCTGCCGGAAGAGCCCCCCGTTGGGCGCCCTGTGTTTGCACTGCATGGTGCCGCTGAGGCTGGTGCTGCTGAGTGGGTGGTGTGGGGGCAACGTGCTGCTGCCAGGGCCCTGGGATGGAGGTAGCGTCCTGCCTAGGGTCCCCCCATGGTGAGGGTGGGGAAGAGGAGCAGGTGGTGCCCCCTCCCCTGGGAGGAAGGTGGTCACAGCGAGGCCCGAGGGCGGGTAGTCCCGCCTGGACTCCGGCCCCGGGACCAGAGAGGCCTGGCTGGGCTGCATGCTGCCGATGTCCAGCGCAGAGATCTCGATAGAGGGGCCGGGGATCTGCTTGTGGGCCAAGTCCTCGTCCAAAAGACTGTTCATACGACGATGCACCTGTTCCAGATTCACCTCCTTGTCCTATATGATGAGGAGTGGGGGGGTGGAGGAGGACAGAGGAGAGACAGGGGGAGGGAGGAAGGGAGGGAGGAGGGACACAGAGGCTGAGATTGGCGATGGGCCGATTTCTCAGACTGTTTCAGGTCAGCTTGTGCTCCATGCATTCTCAATCTGATGTGTTTTTTTTTTTTTTTAATTGAGGACCTTCTATCAGCGATCCAGCTGGTTTCATTTTGGAGGTTGGGTTGAAGAGCCCAGCCACAGAAACCAATCTGTATGTGCAACTTGAAATCAAACTTGGCCAGTGAGCAGTAAAGGTCTGATGTATGGAGAAAACTGATCCTGGAGCCAAACTGACTGAAGGTCATTTGTTGTAGAGCTGTTAGAGGCTTTTGCTTGCGTGTGTGAATATGCTGCGATTGTCGTGAGTCGGATCTAAAAAAAACGTATCAACATGAGAGATCACTTTTAGATTCATAAACTGTTATGTTTCTGTATTTTCTTTCCCCTCGGTGGTGTATTTTTCCTCGCTGCCCTTGGAGCTGCTTGAGGATCAGAGAATTGGTTCCCTATCAGAGTAATTTAATCAACACACTGGCTGACGCTGCATCTCCTGCTGACTGCAGTCATGCATACTTGTTAGGTATTAATAGACACCCAGTGTTTCCCTGTTGAACCACAGGTCTGCTTCCGTACACTGGGTCATGGGAAGGTAAAGGACGAGGGGGGGGAAGGGGGAGAAAGGAGGCATGATTGGCATAATAAGCAAGGCTCCGGGTCTGAATCCAGATTCTCAACACGTCTGCATGTCTCTGCTGCAGCTCAGTTCGCAGTGCGGCCTGCTGATGACGTGTGTTTTAGGAGAGAATTTTAAAGCGACCAACTGCTTTACAACAAATGTACAATCAGTTAGCATTCCTGAACGCAGCCTGGCCTGGCTCCAGCATCGGACTCACTTCAACTCAGAAATACAATGAGATTAGTCGCAGTAACTCATCACAGTGACACAAGGGATATTCAGAACAACGCACACGACACATTTACACTGTATATTAATACCACATACATATTCGGTCATGGAGCAGTGTTAGCATCATATAATACAGAAGTCATGCAACAACCTCACCCAGCCCCACCCCTGCATGTTGGTTTCGAGTGCTCTAAAGTTAAAGCTTTCAACCCCGTTTTACTGGCGCACCGTTTGGATTACTACTGGCATGGACTTAGATATAGCTGTTCATACTTTTATTCCATTGATAAACTTTGACTTTTAGGTCTCAGCATCCAGATTTGTTTAAGTTTTTAACTCCACCTCTCACGACTGATTTGGTTTGTTTGGTTGCACAACTATTCAAAAACGTCGGCATCATTTATAATTTCATGAGCGATTTTACGAGATGAGAATTGATCAACTTTTAGAGACAAGCTGGATCAGGGACCAGGTTAGAACTATTCTTTACATACAGTATATAAGACAATATTGTGGATCAGGTGTCCTTTTGGATCCACGGCCTCAGTTTCTGCACGAAGTGAATTTCCAGTCTTGGTGAAAGGCTCGGACTGCTAATGTTAAAAATGCAAAGCTAATGATTCTTAATGCTGTGGCTTTACATTAAAAATATTCAACTGGCAAACAAAACGGCTGGCTTTAAACTAAACAGCTACAGGGAACGCTTCTTTGGCAGTTTCACACTCGAGTTTACACAGTGTTTGGTTACGCTGCACACAGCTGTTGCTCTTCTATTCAGAGTTTTAGCAATAAAAGATGGACGTAGGCACCGTGGCATGGCCCACTGGCTTCTTGCAGAACATCGCTATGAAGCTCCCACTTGAGCAACTTTAGGCCGTTGCCACCGTATCTTTTATAAAGCAGCTCATAGATTATTGACTTGCCAATCACAAAGCAGGCACCCTGCTCTATCTTTTATTTTACTCACAGATTCAACGAACAGAAGCCTCATTTTTCTCATAGACTTCTACCTGTATACAAAGGAGATGCCCCCTGCTGGCCATTTGAAAGAGCGCTGGTGGTCAGTATGTGGAATTTCCACCAGAATTTTGAGACCTGGATTAAAACACCTATTTTGTATCGCCAAATCAAGCAGGATCCCAAATTCCTCCAACTATTTCTGTTTACTTTGAGTTACATAATGCTACTTTAGCCTGAAAACAGCCATAGTTAAAAGCACTTAGTGTGAAGAAATTTACAGCATTAGCCTTGGGCCACCAAACCTATTCAGGACTTCATCTCTTTGTGCTCAGCTGCTGGTACTTTTTTTAGTTAGCAGGAAGAAGTTTGTCTCTGAGTGGCATTTATCTAAAGTAAAGTGTTTGCTCTGTAGATGAACATGACTTCATGCTGAGGTAGAATGGTGTCGAGAGCCCTTCCTGTGAAACACATCCCATTATAGCCAGTGGAAACCCACTTGAGGAAGCCTCCAGTTCTCAGAGCATCTCGATGCACTGTGGTGGGGCAGCGCCGAGGCTAAACGTATACCTTTGTTCAAACCTTTAAGGAACACACAAACTTACAGCGTGCTCGCTTTGAATGATCCCACTCCAGCCTCTGAGAGCTCCTCTCAAAGCCAATTAAAACATCTCCGCTCAGGTTATTGTTTGAGCAGACTGGTGCCTCATTAAAATATGTTTTCAAACTGGCAGCTAGCCTAAATAAATAAATGCCAGGGATTAAACCTCAGCCGGTCGTTAAAGGCAGGCTGGTGATGTAAGTGGAGAGGAAGAAAACAACAGCCGTCTGAAAGTCTCCATTAATTTGGAAAACAAACAGCTCTTTTAATGAGTGCTCCCATTGGGGGGCCTTTTAAATCACTCTGCCTCCTGCTACTTTGCAAATACTGCAACTGTCGAGTGGGTTGTGCTCAAGTGCGATAAGAACAGTTACTGATTGTTTCTGGTTCGCTTTAGATTCAAGTGGCCCTGCGAAACATTCAGCGCTTTAGCAGAATAGCTCTTTTTATGGCTTTGATACCAACATCTCTCATTCGATGATGAGTAAAGGCAGCTCGGCATGGTGATCGCCTCTAACAGTCGCATCTGTGCCAGCTGATAATGTTGCTAATTTTAAGTGAACATCTTGTTAACCTTTCTGGTGCAAACGCGAAACAAAGGCCACTATCTCTATACCGAGCCATGTGGAGAAGCTAGCTTTACTTGATGTTGGGACAACATTGAGATTTGGTTGAAAAGTGAAAGATGTCGAAAAAAAAAATGTCGTTTTGACTCCAAATTTGGTTGAAAAGTGAAAAGGCATCTCTTCCTCCTCAGCCCCTGAAACCAGCAGCTACCAGGCAGCAGTGCTAGCCACCATTCTGCCCTAACAAGTGGGAACAACATGTTTTCACTGTCCAGAAGCTCTCATGAATAAGATCAGCATGCAATACAAAATGAGACACAACCCCATAAAAAAATAATTTCCATTTAGATGGCAAAAACACTTTTATATAATAGAGGTATTACTAGACTGTGTGCGTGGATGGGATGTGTGTGTGTTTGATCACAATCAATCATATTAGATGAGTTTGCTTTTTTTTTTTTTTTAAAGAAACAGCAATGTTACCTTCAACTGGTTAAAGGAGGGCCGGAGCTACTCGGCCATCGGCCGCTGGTTTCTGAAGTCCTGTTTTGAAGCCTCGAGATGAGCATTTTTGCTTTTGCCATCTCAGCGTTTTGAAAGCAGATGTGATGAGTGAGCGGCAGATCTGACTGCGCAACCACGCGCCCATTGGCTCATTTGTATTAATGGTTTGGCACTATATGAATAAAACAAGGATTAAACTCTGGATAATCTTTTCTGATACTTGGAATTACTAAAATTTACAAAATGGACTTCATGTTTTATTCTTTATGACCTAAAATGTGCCACTAAGACCATAAACTTATCAGGAAAGCCTTTGCTGAGGTCCAGGCAGAGGGCTGTAGGCTTTTATTTGAGATCTTTCCAACATCCTGAAAAGACGACTTATTACCTCTCAGTTTTCAACCAAATTTAGACGTACGGGGACATATTTTTAAAGGCAGCAATTGCCCGACTGATGGATCTGTAGCGCTTGTTGGAGCACAAACAGACAGGTGACAAATTAAGGGAAGCCATGGATCTTTGCTCTGGCAGGGTTCTGTCCCCTTAGAGGGAAGGGTCTCTGCAACTCAGCACAAACTTGTTCTGAGCGATCCTATTTATCAGTAACAAATCCTTTCTATCCTGATGGCAGCCGTGTCATCTGCAGGTCACAAGGGTTCAGTGAGGATGAAAACGATGTAAATAATGCTGTCACCACATCTCCGTCCAACTAAATGTCTGTGGGAGATCCTGGAATAAAAGTTGGACCAAGTTCTCCACCTCCATCACTAAAACGCCAAATAAGAAAATTTTGTTTGTTGAAGAATGGTGTCCATCTCTCCCACAGAGTTCCAGAAACTTGACACTGAAGCTGTTTTGACAGCACATGGTGGCCCAGCAGAACCAATCCCAGTTTTAGCAGGTTTAGGAAGTATGATGTATTACTATTAGAGACCAGGGTGGACAGATTCTGTTGGGCATCATTTGTGAATTTCTTTCTTTTTTTTTTTTTTTTTAGAAATAGTCCTTCCTGTAGCCACTGACATCACTGTTTCTGACTGTGGGCAGTTTTCTGGTGCTGTGCCAGTGCCATATATCCAGATTTGGCTTAATTGCTTTGCTAGTTTTCTCTTTAATACCCAACTGTAGTTAGTCATTCTAGCCAGCATCACTGAGTCTGTTCACATGTTTGAATATCCTGGTTATTGTAATATTGTTTACGTCATCCAGACTTTCAAAAACAGCCAAATGTTATTTCGTGAATGAGTTAAATATACTGCATCGTTACTTAAATATCCTTGGAGAAAGCACGGAAATGTTAAACAAAAGCCACGGTCACATTTACAATGACAAACTGACAATTTGTGAAGAAACGTGACAGATGGCTCTACAGATGGCATGCAGTCATCAGGAAGCAGATGCTAATATTTATCATGCACACGAGGATATCCAGAACAACACTTCTGTGTTTTCATGTAATCGTTGAATCCACAATATGATCAAAACCAGCATAAGACTGGTTTCCACGTAAACACACTCAGCAAAGCCACAGTCAGGAATCACCAACTTCAGCCATGCGAGCGCTTCTGCGAGGCCGCACTCAAGACAGAAGATATTTCACTGTCTTAATTTAGGCTTAAAAATTAGCAACAGGCGATATTTGGTCATAAAATTTAGACCTGCTGACACCATATAATGAAAGGTCAAGTGTGGCAAATCATTTTGTCAATTACGATTCAGCTTGGCAAAGCAAAACCGTATTTTCTGCTTTCTTCATTACGGTTTTCAGTGGATCGATGGACATCTTAATCAATATGCTGCTATTCAACCAGTCGTTTAGGTCAGAAGGTCTTACTACAAATAATGAGATGAACATGTGACTTTCGTAAGCTGTTATTGGCCTTTAAGTGATTGATCATTTTTCAAAGTGTTGGAGTGATGAGGAAATGTCCCAAACCTGTTTTTGAATAAATCTGAGAGGACAAATATTCCAGGTACAGGTGCAGACCTCATCGGGTTCATGGATGAGTCACATCACATGAAAACTCCACACTGTTCAGATGGCACACTTCAGGTTCCAGCTGCCACTTCAGTTGATTGGATAATTTTTTTTTACAAAGAACTCCGAAATGGAATCTGGCTTTGTGAAACTAATTTGCTGTTAGCTGAGTGGCACTCCAAAAGTCTTAAAGTCAAACTTTTTCCAATGCCGTCTGGTTTAATGACGGAAATTTGTCCCTTTCACACAACAGAAGCAGCTGTTTTGAGTCAACTGATTAAGATGGAGATGATCATTTCTACCAAAGAGAAATAGAAGGTATGATCAAAAAGACTATACCTAAGAAAAACAGAAAAGATCTTTTTTAAATTTGGTTATTTTTTTCCCTTCAAGGGCATCTATTTATGCAGCGCTGCAACACTCCCTGAAGCCACGTGTACTCATGTTGGTCTTTAAACTCAGAGACCAACAGCAGTTTAAAGGGCAAGAGTTCACAGTGTCCAAATCTGAAGGCAACATAACCAGGAGCATCTTTGATAATTTGAATTTAAGTACTTTCATGATCACCAACCCAAGACCATGCTTATGAAGCTCCCTGATATTTAACTGCTCCAAATACTCGAATGCTGATATATTAGGACATATCTTGATGACTACTTTGAATTTCTAAAGGCTTATACATAACAGTGGTCCGTAAAAGGCATGCATTTAAAAGGCACTGAGCTTGTTGTGCTTGTTGTGTTTATTCTGTTCTACAAGCCTGAAACAGGTAAAACTGAGGTCAGAGGTAAGCCCTTGTGAAATGTGTTCACACAGTTAAAGATGACCAAATGAAAGAAAGCAAAGAGAAACAGAAAGGCACTGTGAGAACCGGGGGGGGGGGGGGGGGGTTTTAAT
>JAVDPK010000927.1:150772-177466 GCA_034780415.1 Cichlasoma orientale | reverse complement strand
GGGGGGTTCTAATGATGAGGGGATGCAGCATTAGTAGCGAGATGGTCCTCAGAAGCTCCAGTCTGCCAGGCAGAAGATTACTTTAATTATCGTGTCATCTGCATAGAGCAAAGTCTTAATTTCACGAACCATCCACTGTGGGCTGTTTCTCCATTTTATTATTAGGTTTTTATATATTGTATGAAGCTGAAACTTTTTGTTCTGGAAATGAATTGTCCTTTATTAATTCTCTAATTAGCAAACCCATAATAAGCTTTAGTACCTCTGCTTAATAAGCAAACTACCGAGGGAGGGGGGGCAACTGCTGGGTTCCCAACTTAAAAATGACAACTAATATTACATAATTTAGTTTACGCTGAAAATAAAACCTTTAGTAGAGAATGACTTCACTTGTTGTATTCCTGTATATAGTGCATGAATTTGCAGTGTCCAGTTTCATATTTATGGTAAACGTATTAGATTTATTTTCAGAACATCCGAAATGAGGCACATTTCTGTTCACTTGTAGGAGTTAACCCCCGAAAATAAAAAAAGAAAAACAAAAGGAGCTTGGCGACGGCACAGATGTCTTTAATTTTTTTTTTGTCTTATTTTTGATAGTTGTATAGGAGGTCTATTCTGACCTGTATCAATAGCTTCTGCTTCATCCCAGCCTCTCTCTCTGTCTGTCCAAATGTCCCTCCTCCCCTCCGATGAAGCAGTTGTAATGTCATTATATGTCAATGGACCAGAAACCCTTGCCAGTCTGTAATCCTTAGTAACCTGCACGAGATCATAGACAGTCAAGTGTAAATCAAAAAATGAAAAGGATAGATGGAGAGAAGGAGAGGAGATAGATAACAGGGGTGTCCACATTGACATATAATTTGCAATAAGACGTGACACAGTGATAGAACCAGGGGTTATGGACGGGGATGTTGGAGACAGATCTTATTGCTAAAGGGTGACACACCCAACGTGCACACTGCCTGCTCACACTTTAGTTTATGGATCCACATCAAAGCCTTTCTGCCTTTTTGTCCCCTGTCACATGACTGAAGCCTGCCTGTAGGTGATGCACGCACAGTGAGGTGAGGTCAGTCCTGCATGGTGTTGGGAGGTGCATGTTGTTGATGCCTGGAGGTAGAACTTAGAAAGGCAGGTCTGAGGTCAGTTTTGTGTTCATGTGTTGTCTTTGGTAGTGTCTGTGTCCCCATTCCAAACAATATACAGACCGCACAATATCTTACTGTAACACACTACATGTTGGTTTAGGCTGGCTGTAACACCAACATCAGATCTGGTTCCTAAAACGTTGAGTCTATCAGATATTTTTGTCACATGATGGTTCTCAACCAATAACAGATCTCCATTTATGATTGCAAGGAGGAGGCAAGAATATGGTCTTCAAAGTGGTCCCTGTCTTTCAAATATAGACCTGTATGTCAAATATGAACAGAGTCAGTCCTGTTTCGAAGCCTCAGTTTTAGCATGATAGCTTCTTGCCTTTCTGGAGGCAGAAGTGACCACATTTGGACTGTAGTGTGAAGTTATCTGCTAACAGCATCCAGCTGCATCCAGGTCAGCAACGTTTCTGTTGCGCAGAGGATTGTGGGTCAGAATGGTCAGAAACTTTTTTTGGTCATTTGCAGCCAACGTGGAAGTGCCAAAACAGCAGTTCCTCTAATGTCCACTTGAGGCTGTCTCCAACAGTGAGTCAGTCCCCGTAGGCTCCCATGTTTAAGTGTCCAATTCTAGGGTTTTAATTGGCTGTTAATGAGCGGGTGTTTGGGTGCTCGCTATTTTTCATTTCACAGGGTGTTTTGTGCTGCTGGTCAGTGCTCTGGAAACACATTTTCCGATGGACTGTTTGGGGATTTGCTTTTGATACAAAACACAAGTTCAGGGCTGTATTGTGCTGACATTGTGAACCTGGCATAATAGGCCGACTGATCTCTTTTCAAACCTTTTTATCTTCTCATGCTTGCACAGAAGCAGACGGCTCGTTTTTGGTTGTCGCTGCCAGCAGCGGGTTATATCAGGTGTAACTCAGTGACTGTTCTCTGCAGACTGATGTCTGTACAAAGACACACGGATCTGTAGCTTCACTCTACAGTCATGACTACAGAGCATCTGACGGTGCTTCAGGTGTTAATTTTTTCACTCATGTCATGTATTTTCACAGCTCTGAACTGAGAACCTGATCTGATTAGTTTGTAAATGAATATTTATCTTAATACCGATTGAACGTATTGGTCTTTGTTACTGAGAACAGCAGCTCTGCAGCTCTCCTCCGGCGTGCACATTTGCTTTTCTGGCTGCAAACAGAGTGAAAGATTGAGTCACTTGTTACGTTGATATCCTCCCTACATAAATCTTTTGTGGCCTTTTCAGGGGGGAAAAGCTCTAAAAAGCTACTTTGCACAACCTGCTCTGCTCAGCAGACAGTTAGAGCCCAGCGAGGTGAACAAAGTGGAACATTTAGCAGCTAAAGAGCCGCACGTTCACACCTCCGATGGGATGAAACTCGATGAGCTGGTGGTGAATTTGTTTTGGAGTCGGTCAGATTTCGTACCGCAGCTTTATGGGCTGTGCTGATGCAGATGTGCACCGGCAGTCGGTGAAACTGTCAAATTCTCATCTGCGGAGCTCAAGTTTCCCAGATTTGCTTCCCGCTGGATTCAATCCACTATAAGCCCACATTTTTCACACTTTGAAATGGCAGCAGTGAGTGTTAAAGTACATGTGGTGCTTATATATGCAAAAGGATGCCAGAACTAGTTTATTGTTTGGCGCAGGGACACAGCATCACTCTAAAATGAGCCCAAATAAAATCCTCCGAGAGGTTAACAGCTCCCAGTTTGAGAGATTTGTGTTTTTTAATAACACTGTGTTCAATCAGAATCACGTGATCCTGTTGTGATTGGTTTGGGATCATTATCTGCTGAAGACATTTCATTTATCAGGTATTTCCAACTCTTGAGGATGTGGTTGTTCATTAATATTGATCGGGGGCGCATTCATCTTTCATGAAGTGCAGGTGTAACTATTGGCTCGGCTGTAATCGGGGCTTGTGTTTCATTAATAAGAGAGTGAGGTGGGAACTGAGTTCTGTGTGGTTTTTATTCAATAGGCACTTGGTAAGGCTCGAGTTTGTGTTAGACACAACAGCAAAAACAGTTAAAACCAGGTCGAGCTGCAGTTTAATATGATAAACAACTTTTTTCCCCACACTGAGATGTCCATAAGTGTCCTTTTCTGCCTGAGCAATCTCTCACTTCCTCTCTCCTGCTAATTATAATCTCTTTTTACAACCCTTGGGTGGAGGAAATTACCAAAGCCTTACCACACAAAATGAGTTTATAACAATAATTCAATACCAAGCACTTGAATGGTTACAGAGCCGCCACTGTGGGAATTAATCATTAAAGTCTGCGGGTGTTTCAGCGGTGGGGTTTGTTGGGAAACACGCAGTTCGTGCTACGAGCCGGATCCTGACTTGCTGAACTAATTCGATGCTGTTTGCTTGTAAGACCTCATCAAGGAAAAAGGGGTAAAAAAAAAAGCTGCCATTTTATGAGCATATTAGTAAAGGTAATGGTGAGGTGGAGTGTGCCCCGGATGAGCTCTGGTAGTTCAGAACAGGGTGGGTGGGTTTGGAGCGATGCACGGATAAAATAAAAAATGGTAGGGGTGTAATAATAATAATAATAATAATAACAATAATAATAAGAGACCAAATTTGATTTCAATCAGCGGCACAGAGCACATCTACCTACTCTGTCCTACCTCCCCTCCCTCTGTCCCCCAGCTCTCCGACACTACGCCTACTGACTCCTAAACCTCCCTCCTCTACAGCTGGGTGTACTGGAGCTCCACTAAGTCGGGGCTCGCGTCTGCGGCTGGATCCTTAAAGTAGAGTGTGGCAGTGTCTTCCCCCCGCTGGCCCGTCCGCCGGGCCCTGTGCTCGGTCACCTCTTTGGGCTGCTCCTGGCGGCAGTGGTTGCTGTTCCACCAAGCCTCCAGTCCAGCTACCAGACAGGCCAGCAGCAGGCCTGCGGCCAAGATGCAGAAGATACCGGCGAAGCTGTGCAGCTTGAGGGAGCGGCCATCGGGGTGGGCGCTGGCGTGGCTGCTGAGGTCGCAGCGGCCGGTGCGGGGCCACCACTTCTGCTTCATGATGTCCAGGTCGCCTTTTTCCTGCAGCTCCAAGATCCTGGAGAAAGAGAGAAGATGAACAGGTGAGAAATAGAGAAGCAACAAGGCAACAAGAACACCTTGTGACCCTCAGGGGCCTTAAAAGCCTGAGGCTGGTACGTCTTAATCCAGACGGACTCCAGCTTCATTTTAAAGTCTGCTCTTGCTGGTATGTCATGTAATCCAGTTCAATTGTTACCAGAATGGAAAGCTAAAAACTCTGCACATACACAGCAGTCCCTGAGGTAAGAGTCACAGTAGAAGTGAAGCGCTTAATAAATCACAACACACTGTGAGAATACACCTTAAAGTCCAACACGGATAAATCGAATTAATTCTCCTTATCAGGAAAGGACAGATGCACTTTTTATTGGTCTGATACTGATTCAATATTTATTTAAATAAAATTGTATCTGTATCTTTTTTTTATTGTTAATGATAAAAATTGAGATGCGGGGCTGAAAGCAGGGCAAACCAGACGTCTCGTAAAGCAACACCAGGCTCCACCTAAACACCGTTTCCAACCTTTATCAAACAAAATCGAACAAATGAATAAAATCAAATATATATTTACTGAACTGATAAAATAATAAATGACAGTGGGTTCAAGTTGGCTTTAAATTGGCACTCGTTTTATCTCCCCAGTGTGAAAGGACCCACCGTTAGTTTCTCCTGTCCCTGCTCTCAGACTCTCAGTGAGAGCACCTCCTCGCACACAGAGTGGAGCAGACAGAGAAAGAAGTGAAGGTAATATTAATCAAGCTGACGAGAACTCGAAGTGCAATAAAACCTTCCCAACAAGAGTTACTGTCAACCCAACACGAGAGAGGAGCCAGCGGCTTAGCTTAAGCTTCCTTCGCGCTATCTTAGCTCTCCCACTGGAACAGGAGCACATCAGTAGATTTATGTTGCACCTTAAAAAAACAGAGTTTACAAAGTTGCTTGACGGACGAGCAAAAAGGAACAAAGGGGGAGGATGTAAAAACAATAAGCAAGGCAGCTGAAAAAGTGCATAAACTGGGTTTCACAGTGATTTAAAGGAAGCTAAATCTTTGGCAGAGATGCACCTCCTGAGCCGAGAAGCCCTCCACTGTGTGAAACTTGCTTCAGTGTAATCACAGCAAACGTCTCTTTTATTTGTCAGCTGCAGTTTCATAAAGAATTGTGAAGGTGAGTTTCGGTTTAACTGCCTAAACATCAGCGTGCATTTTTAAAATCCCCTCAGGTTTGGTCAGAAGTGCTTTATGTTCACAGCTTTTCTTATTATCACTAAAGGCACTTAGTAATAGTGCACCATCGCCCTTCAAGACATCTTTATTTGGCCATGTGCCCTCTTTGCCCAGGAATATGCTCCGTTTCAAAAATCATGATTACAGCTTAGAAAACAGGAGCAAATCACAGCAGCCTGCAGGGTTTGTGAACGTGCTGCACGCGACTCTGTCCAGGCTTATCCAGAGTCTCTGAACAGACACACTGTCAGCTGAGAGAGGCACTGATTTTGTTTATCCCCATTAAGATCTGACTGCAGTGGCAGTTACTTTTATTTTTCCAAATGGAACAAATTATAATGGCGATAATTCAAACTAGAAAAAAGCAGCAGCAGGACGGCAGGGTGTGCATCACACTGAGCAGCTGTTTGCGTGGCTGCAGCATCCCAGATTATTGCACGACATCGACCTGAGATGCGAACAAGTACAGGCTGTTTGGAGAAGGCCGAGCCTTTCTCCCTCTAATTATTCAAATTTATCAAAAAAAAAAAAATCCCACAATAGGTCCGCGATGTACCTCAGTACGAAGCAATTTACCCCCGGCTCATCGCAGCTGTAATTTTGTAATTGAAAGGTGGATCATTATGGGCCATTACATGACGTGTTAGATGGTGCTAATCAATGTTATAGATGAGGGGAGGGGTTCCGAGATTCAGAATTTTCCAGCATCGAGTTTAACACGACAGGGATTTTGCTGTCATTTCAAAATAATCACCGTGTATCAATCGTAATCTTCTGCGCTGCCTGAGCCGCTTTTTTTTTCCCCACTGAGGTTGAATGCAGGTGATAATTTGTGGCTTCATCCTTTCAGCACGACAGCTGGATTGATTTGTTTTTTTTTTTTTTCCTCCCCCCCCCCCCCCTTTGTCCTGAACCGTAAAATGACTCAACATTTAGTTTGAAACGAACCAAACAGCAGAGAATAAGGTCCCGGCGTTGTTGTCCTCTTTCACGCCATGTGCTCTTCACATCAGACACGTTTCAGTTCTGAAAATGCAGATTTTTCTTTTTCTTTAGGCTGGGGGTCAGGATGTATGACCCCAGCTTCCAAGCAGCTTTCCCCACCATCGTATGAAGCATCGTATGATTTTTATGACAGGGAAACGATCCAAAGCAGCCCTTGAACAAACAGCCCCCATGGGCCCCTGATTTTGATTTCATGCCTGCTCCAGACTGGGCCAAAGTTAACAGTGAACTCTTCATCTCGTGTGACAATATTCAAGAGCAGGGAGACTCTTGATACCTTGTGAATTTTGGCTCAGTAAATGTTTTCAGATGGCTATACTTCCTATACAAAGACCTACTGTATTAGTGACTGAGTTTGATCCAGCAGGCCTGGCGCTCTGTTAATTTATGTAGTTAATTAAGCAACTCTGGCACGACCACAGAAGTCCAATCCACTTTTAGCTACAGTAAAATCAGAGCCCAATTTGCTATATTTAATCTGCTCAGCTCAGCGTGAACATGCTGAAGGTCAGTGCACCACCGTTTCCATCTGCCCCCCCACCCCCCGTGAAACAGCCCGAGGACTAAATAGTTTCACAGCACAAATGAGCAGCAGAAGCAACAGCAAAGGTTATTAATGGCAGGATTATCACATGGAAACCCGGGATAGAGGTAATACAGCAGTTATGGGACTAGGAATTAAAATGATGGTTGGAAATGTGGAGATAATGGTTTTTGTGCTGAACAATAGCTCTGCCCTCGATTTAACACCCGAGCACATTATTCCTGCTCGTCCCTGAGCGCCGCGCTGCCAGGACACCTCCGGCTGTGGGGATGCCTGCTGAACCGGGCCCGGTGCGAAGACTTCATTAATAAGGAGCGGTTGTGCCTGCGTTGAGTGGCAAGAATTAATCCCTAAACAAACATGCTTAATTAAGGAGGGGGTGCGAGGAACAGAGGGAGGAGAAGGAAAAGGTGAAGCCACGATCGAGAAGCAGCTTCGCTGATCGAACTGCGCTGGGACCAGCGACCAGAGAGGAAACACAAGGAGAACAAAACAAGGGCGACAATCACACAAATCCAGCTTCTTTTTCAGACTCACACCACAGATGACCTTTTCACACCAGGCTGGAGCCAGAGGAGGTGAGGAAGGCCAATTAAAACGTCCCTTTTTCTTCATGGAACAGTTTGAAAACATCTTTTTGCTGCTTTCTTGTTGAGGACTGAATAAGAACATCAATATCAATCTCAGATCCCTCTGTAAAATACTAAGAGTCAAGACCCTGGCCTGGTTGCACCAGCAGCGCTTATCACTGGTCTTACACTAAGATTGTAACTTGGGGTTCTAGGTGTGACCTGTTATTTATGTTAGTGGCACCTCATAGGTTTAAACCTGTGTCCACATATAAAGTGAACTGTCTGTTATGTCCCCAACATGTTCATCGCTTTGTAGCCGGGGCTGGGTCGCGTGGGCAGCACCCTAAGCAGAGAAGCCCAGACCTCCTCATCCGGAGGGACCTGAAGGCGTTCCCAGGCCAGCCGAGAGATATAATCTCTCCAGCGTGCCCTGGGTCTGCCCCAGGGCCTCCTCCCGGTAGTACATGCCCAGAACACCTCATCCAAGAGGTGCCCAGGAGGCATCCTAGTCAGATGCCTGAACCACCTCAACTGGCTCCTTTCGATGTGGAGGAGCAGCAGCTCTACTCTGCATATAGATGAGTCTATATGCAGTTTTTATATCTTGATGTTTAATGACAGATTCAGATACATTTGAAAAGCCAGCGTGGACAGAGCTGTAGAGCTGCTGGAAGTACAGTCAGGAGGTGCTGTGTGGTACCTGTGTCACTGTGCGAGGCCCTCTGCACGTAACTGTGGGGGAGAGTCACACATGCTGGTATTACAGTGCAGCTATACACTGGCTTGTTTTCTGTGGCTGCAGAGGAGGAAATCCTCTTCATGTGCACTGTTATCAGGCTAAAGGTGCTGATCTGGGGCGCTCAGACTCACATGACTCTGAACATTTCTGCTCTCTGTATGGACTGCAAAGGAACAATGCTGCACTGTGCCATTAACACATGATGCGGACAAACGTTTTGGTTTTTCTCCTTCTTCTTGCAACCGTTCCTCCCACACCTTGGTTACTGATAAATGTGAATCCAGGATCACCACGCTCATGCCTGCATTTTGGACCAAGTCCAACATTATAGTTCTTAATAACTTCCACTCCAAAGTTCAACCAAAACCGATGCAACTTTGATTGCCAGATTTTGCTGATATCATCACAAATTCCTGCAACAGTAGATTCAATTTCTCTTTGAGCGGTTTCCTTGCTGAGGGTCACTTCTCAGCCAGTATTAGCAGCAGGAGTGATTACGGTGACCAGCGACAGATTAAAGTCAGATTAGAGATTTATTATTGAACTGTGCAGGTTTCCCCTGCATTTGAATGGTTGTAATAGGTTGTGGATAATGTATCATCCTTCCCTCAGGTTGCTCTTCAGTTGCAAAGCGGACAGTCTTAAAGCTTTAAAAAGAAATGGGATTAGCCCGCTGTGTGGACATGACCTGAGAGGATGAGGAAGAGAGAGCTGCAGAGAGAGAGAGAGAGAGAGGAGGCAAAGGATGAAGATGACAGGACAGGAGGAGGCGTAGTTGACATTCTAGTCAGGCCCCGGGCATCCCTCCCACGCAGCCTCGGGATGCACAAACGCACCGCAAAGAGCCCATTTCCCCTCTGCTCTGGTGATAAAGTACCCGCAGCACAGCGGTGCTGCCGCTAATGCTTTGTGTTAAAATCTCTATTAACGCTCAAAGCTCACAGTCGCTGTTTGTGTTCGTGGGCTCCTCTTCCTCGCAGAATTACACAGAAAGTCACATAGCAGCTCCAGCTGCGAGCTGCTGTGTAATCGCTTCCCTTCTCCCAAACTTCACGCAGCTAGTTCAGAGGCTTTCGGAGCAGCTCCTCAGAGTCCTGCTGCTTTTCATTCCACACCCCAAATCCCAGAGCTGTTTACACCTGGGAGGCCAGGTGCAGACGCCTGCTGCGAAACAGAGGAGGGGTCTCACTGAAAGTCAGCCGGCAGTTGGACCTAAATCAAATTCTTTAATCCAAAGTGGATTAAATCATTTCCTGTGACATCTCCAGGTCTGTGAAGAGTTGGAGGGGGAAGTTCTAACAGTTTGAATTCACCAACTTCGTCTGGCTGTAGTGTCCACTTTCATTTCCTGGTTAATAAAGTTAAGAAGAAGAAAAGTCTAGAAAAGCTCAGACTGTAAACAGCTGTTAATGAATCGATGAAGTCTGGGGGATCTGAGGAGCTGAAAAAACTGTTTTTCACACACTATAGAACCAAGAGCCTCATGCAACGGCGCCAAAGGGCCGGCGACTTCAACAAAACAACAATATTTGAAGCCCAGGGAATGAGGACGAGCTTGGCTGGTCTCACTCACACACACACACACACACACAAAGCGGCCACAGTGGAGAAAATGAAACGCTTTGACTGCATTCACAGAAACTCAGCGCTGCAGGGTTCCCACGGGGCTGTAAGGAGGTGTAGCTGAGTTTATTTGTGCTTTAAAAACGATCAGAAAATCTTTTGTTTCCTGATTCACTGCTTGTTCTCGCTAACGCTGCTCGCTCTTATAAGTCACCCTTTAGATCACCAGACCGCCGCTGCACACTCCCGCTGTGCCGCTCGTTGAGCCGGCGAGAAGGGGCCAAGTTGGCATGTCACTTTTACAAGGAGTGACGGGCAGCAGTGGATCAAAGGGCGAAGCATTTTCCTGAAATGCTGAACTATTCCTTAAGAAGATTCGCTTAAGCACTGCATCAAGTGTAGTTGGGACCAACCCTTCCTTATTCACCATTTATTTAATCTATTTTGTCATAGCTTGTGATAATATTCTGCCTGCTGGATGATGGACACAAGAATTTCCCAACTTTTACAATAAATCAAGTATATATTGTCTTAGGTTTCATTAATATTTTGGATCTGCAAAATCAGCTGCAGCCTGAAAACAAATTAGTGCCATAAAAGGTGAAAGTTCTAGAAAATTAAATGACTCCTCTCTGTGCAGGTTTCCAGATATTTGTTCCACTTCTACCTGAATGCTAATGACTTTTTTCCTGGAGGTCCAATCAATACAAAACTAACTAACATCCATGATGATGATCACTTTTTTTTAAATGGAAGCTTTTAAACCTAAAAAGTAGCTCCTTGTGTTCGGCAGCCACTCTGTCAACTCGGGTTGCCCCTTACATCAACTTCCTTCCTCTTCGTTCTTGCAGCCGATCAATATGAGACGGATGAGAAAGTTTTCACATTTCGGGGAGCTCGGCGTTAATTCATGATGTAATAATGTGGAGATTTACTAAATGATCTACGAGATTTTTAAACCCGCTCTGGGATCAATTTGTGTTCCGGGCTCCTGGCCTGTGGCTCGCTGATTTCATCTAAAGGAGAAGATTGAATTTCCTCAAAATTTGCAGCCCTTTGCTGAGACATCTGCCTCGCAAAATCGAGTGAGTAATTAGCACGCGGCCTTCTGTTTACACATCACACCATGAATAATCCCATTTGCTTCACAACACCGCCCTTAATACGGGCTCGTTTTATGTGAGCTTAATTGACTTTAGCGCTGAGCGCGGTTATTGATTTAACGGCGGGTAAACTCTGCCTGCAGGAGGTGTTCCTCTCTTCGCACTGCAGCACTTTTCCAACTTTCAAACACCTGCGCTCCTCTGTGAAGTTTCAGATTAGTTGGCGTGACACCGATTCATCCTCCAGTCAAAGTGTCGCCTCGTTAACATACGTTTAAAAGCAGTCTGCCATAATTGGCTCAGACGGGCGCCGCTGTTAAGACTCTTCACTCACATCAGAGGATTTACAGGAAGATAATGAAGACTTAATGTCAGCAAAGGGGATCAAACTCCTGACAAAAGCCTCCAACCTTCATCATTAACTCCTCTGCAGGCTTACTTTCACTGCAAAAAACAAAAGGTTTTATTCAAAATGCTGCAACAGAGTCACACTTCCTTCCTCTGACTGTCCATTAGGCTGAAACTCCGAGCAATGCAGCAACGTCACGCTCCAGCAACTGTGTTTACAGCCACAATGGGAACAAAAACATCACAAGCCAAGAGGAGGAAGACGTGTGGTCTCACAGAGCCTGTGTTTTTAGCACATACACATTTTCCAGTTTACGAACCTCATCTAGTTTATATAAAGCTTCCCATTCTCAGAGCACTGACTGTGTGATCTGCGCACCTGCGCTGATCAAACATGGATAAACTGTCGATGTAACATTTACAGTTACAGAAGCACAGGCTTTCTGCCTCAAAGCTGCGTGACTGATCGTATCAGCCACCTATAATGCAGTTTTGAGATCCCTTCTCAGGCGTTTCAACCGCCCCTACATCTTGAACCATGTGATCTTAAAGCCTCCATCATACCCGCCACTGTCGCCCTCATGAATGGCGGCTACATGCCAGGAGTGTGTGATCGTGTTGTCTTTTACCGCCGTTTCAATGACGAAGCTCAGAGATTCTTAGATTATACAGATGGAGATGTTCTATTATCTTGAGAAGATTTCAGTGAGTACCCTAGATGGTGACAGGGCTGTGATGACATCACTGTTTGCGCATGACACGACCAATGGAGTGCCATAATGGGCCCTTAACAGCTCACATGATTGTTATGCGGGGCAGTGTCTCACAAAGAAACTGGGCTGATGTGACCCTTAAGGCATCAAACAATGATAGGGTGTCTCACTGACCCTGAGAACCACCTCAAAGGGGACAGCCCCATCAGCCTTTAGAACTGATGAGAGGTGGAACATCTTCCTGAACCTAAAAAGAAGCACTTAAGAATACTATGAGCTGGATGACTGAGAACCTTTGCAGACCTGGCTGTGGGCTTTTTCACCCTGCACCTAAAAGTCTTCAGCCAGATTTTGTCATATGGAAGATACCTTCACTAAACTTTACAGCCGTGCATCTGCACACAGATAAACCCTGATCGTGTGTCTAATGGTGTCACTAATCCAATTCAGATTCAGTTGAATCATCATACGGCCTGGCTGCACTTTACATCTCCAACCTGTATTCTTAGAGCGTCGGTTCAGAATGATTCAATCTGTCCTGGGAGATATTATTCTGTACAGTTTAATATCTGAATATCTCATGATGGCGTCTCTGACTCTTTAAAGTTGCTCTTTAGGGAATTTTGTGAAGCACCTTAAAAGAGTAAGTTTAATTGGACTTAGTGTTAGTTCAGGAAACTTCTTATCGCATCTCTACCCAGCAGAACTGCTGCTGTGAACTCAGAGCTATTTTAAGACAAGCATATCCATCCACGCAGCCCACCTCCACCCCAGCTCCTCCTTTCATCATGTTTGTTTTTCATTAGACTTCCCTGGCAGGTAAGATTCGGCTTTTTACAGATGGAAGTTTGGAATAAGAAGCGAGTTTCCCTCTCCAGCTTCGTGAGCTCGCTTACTTCTGTGAGAAGAGGTCTCTGTAGGGGCTGCCGTGCTGCATGGCGATGCCGTAGCCTTTACTGCTCATGCTGTTTCCCGACACGGTGACGGTGCAGTCGTCATCCGTCAGGGCCGCGTACTCCAGCACAGCCATGTCCCATAGGAAGGCGTACTGACTCTTCTTTGCCTGCAGACACAGAGGGAGGGGGACAGCAACACAGTTATGTGATGGCATGACTCAGTTTATTATCTGTCTTCATCAGCGGCTTTAAAACATCCTCTGATAAGTTTTTAAAGAGAGACCTCGATGTTTAAATCACCAGGTCAGAGCAGAAACAGCATGCAGCTCATACGTAGCTAAAGAGTTACATTATTGGATAATGGCTGACACACAAAGTTCAAAGGTAAAGTATTTAAATCTGCGACAAGGGTTCAAATTTTAATCTGATTATTTTGTTAACTTCATAATGATTTGAAGAATTTCTTTAGAAAAATATGCTAAAAATATCCTAGGTTCAAATTCTAATATGACACGTTTTCTGCTTTCAGGAATCATTTAATATTTTTGGAGTTTGGACTGTTTGTTTCATTAAAGTTGAAAAATCTCCTTCTTTCGGGGCCCCCCTTTAGGGTTCTCCACAGCAGCTCATCTGCCTCCATCTTTACCCTATCCCAGCATCCTCCTCTGTCACACCAACCCTCTGCATGTCCTCCTTCACTACATCCATGAACCTCCTCTGAGGTCTTCCTCTTGTCCTCCTGCCTGGCAGCTCCATCGCCAACATCCTTGGTCCAATGTATCCACTCTCCCTCCTCTGCACATTTCCAAACCATCTCAGCCTCTCTAACTTTGTCTTCCAGTTCCTCAGCCTGAGCATTTCCTTTGGATTCATTTCTAATCCTGTCCCTCCTGCTCACTCCCAGTGAAGATCTGAGCATCTTCAGCTCTGTCTCCTGCCTTTTTGTCAGTGCCACCGTCTCCAAACCATCCATCATAGCAGGTCTCACTACTATCTAGGAAACCTTCCCTTTCACTCCTGCTGCTCTCCTGTCATAAATCACTCCTGACACTCATCTCCAACTACTCCACCCTGCCTGCACTCTCTTCTTCACCTCTCTTGTGTACTGTCTGTTGTTTTAGATGGATGACGCTCTTTACTCCCTCTGCTCCTTGCATGTTCACCTTTCCACCTGTCACCCTCTCATTCACACACATGTATTCTGTTTCGCTTCTACTGCATTTCATTCCTCTTCTCTCCAGAGCATACCTCCACCTCTCCAGGCTCCCCTCAACACAGGTGTAGTGCCAGTTGGTCACACGCACACACACATTTCAGCTCTTTCACCACAGTGGCAAGTTTACACTATTTTACAGCTCTAAACAATCAAATTTCAGACTGAATGTAAGTGCATAAATCCGTCTGTGTGACCATCTTCATCACTTCTTCCATGCTGCTCACAGCTCTCTCCTCCCTGCTGTGTCTTCTCTCTTTTTCATTCTTTGCTGTGTGATAGCTGCCCACTCTCTCTCTCACTTTGATGTGATCTTTTTCTCTCACCTATTTTCAGGTGAACTTTGAATTCTACCGCTTTTCACAGAGTTACAGTCAGAGTTATAGATGTATCTGACAGCTCAGGTGGAGGCAGGATTCATTCAGAGGAGAGCTGCTTTATTACAAACTATTCCATCGAGCAAACCTGGGTCTCTGTTACAGCTGACGTGTACAGAGCGCTAGAGAACACAAACGTTATTTACCGTCATATCCTGACTCATCAGAGTATAGTCACATGGCCATTTTTTCTGTGTGCTATAATGCTGGGTATTAAAGTCTGCATTATAAGATTCAGACATCAATCTAAGACACTGAGTCTCATTAATTGGAACATTTGTTGCATATAAAACAAACTTCATGATGTTTTGTTGTGTTGCAGAGCTGGATGACTGCACTTGTGTTTATTATGGATCGATTTCTGACTAAAAGTCTGAAACGCTGGAAATCTATGAGTTCACTTTAAAACTTAAATCCTGATTGCCCGCACGGCTCTGCTGCGGTGCTGTGAAAGTGAATCTAAATATACATTTAAGGAGGTCAACTGCAAACGGAACCATGTCCATTGGTCATATTTACTAAAAAATGCTCTGTTTTCTGTCACCTCCATTGTAGAGGGTGACTCTGCCTCCACACCTAAACACAAAAATGAGGATAAACAGGGGTTGAAGTGGGATTCGGCAGGTGGGGGGACCCTAAGATCAGCTGTAGTGGCTCCACGTGGGGAAAAGAATCACGATAATTTCTATTGCGAGCTCCAGCAGATCTTCTTTGAATCCCAGGCTGTAATCAGCTGACCTGTGTTGATGCTGCTGCTCTTTGTGGATGAACAGTATGCTGTTTGTACTGTCTTTATGCTGACAGTATACAGTTTGTGTAAAGGTGGAATTCAGTGAATGAATCAAAGCTTCATCAGCTTAAATTCAAACTTGATGTAACCTGTAATGTAACCAGCAAACTAACCTGGTTACATTACATTCTGCACTAAACTTTGAATAACACAAAGTTAGCATACCTCCGTTTGTTTTGCAGGCCGTTTCACAGTATGAAAATACATATCTTTACACCATATACAGATCCAAGATCTGATTTAAAAGATAACATTACATTACAGCTTTAAATATCCAGGTTATCAGATGTCCCTGAGCAGTCCTTCCCGTTAAATCTAACCTCTCTGCTTCCTCCCACATCATCTTTCTCCGTCTCTGAGTGAACTTCTCTCTCATTCTGGGAAACACAGCAGCTGGACCTTTAGCTCGCAGACTCACTGTGTGACAAACTGCACACAAACAGTTTGCGTGTCTGCTGATGTTTGTTGGACTGATAGAAACGTTTCATCTGAAATTACCTGCCACAACACCTTACTTCATTTATTCTCCTCTTCTGTAGCACTAGCTAGATGCTGAAGGACCACAACTTACAGACATCTGAACTCGGTCCCATTTTAACCCCTGACTACAGCGCTATAAATGATTGATAAATTTATATGGTTTTGCCTCTTTCATGTCTTTCTATGCGATAAGCTTTGGGGATGGATACACCAATATGATTGGTTTTTGTGTGTTATTTTTCCATTAGTATCAGATCAGTTTGATGTTTGAAGACGCGGTGACCGGAAATAAAAACTTCCCTCAGACGTTAAACCTAAAGTAACGAGTCTGTTTAGAAAATGTAAGCAGTAGAAAGCACAGATATTTGTGTAAAAATGTAGGGAGTAAAAGCACAAAGTAGTCAGAAAAATAAATACTCAAGTAAAGTACAGATACCTGAAAATTCTACTTAAGTACAGTAACAAAGTATTTGTACTTTGTTGGCTTCACACCCTATGAAAACTCTTGGACGAGCAGAAGAAAAAAGACTGAAAGGTTTGAACATCGATTTACAGAAAGTACAGAGAGACCTCGCACAGACTAGTTGCTGCTGGCTCATGCCATGGCTGCATAGTCTGTACACGACTAAAATACGTAACAAGAAAATAAGGAATTCTTCAAGTGTGTGTTTTCACATTTTCATATGGAAATTGCCTCTGCAGGAATGTTAGTCAGGCTGGTGTCTTTATGCAGAGGAGGTGTGTCCTCCTCCCCGCTGGGTGAGGAGGTGACAGTAACACAGGACACAGTAATGCAGTAGCAGGTGGGGTTTAAGTGGATAAGGATGTGGGTGTTGTTTTACTGTGTCAGCAGATCTGCTGCAGGAGCCTCTGACTCCACCACCTCAACCTGTTCACTGTAACTGAAAACTATGTTTGCACGCGCCCCTCTCACCTTCATCAGAGTGGGTCTGTAGATTCTCCGTGCTGTTACAAACTAATTACCACATCACATCTGTCTGATGATCTGCTGCATGCAGGTGCTCCTGTTAGCTTTGTCTTCTTATTTAACGAGAGCAGGATTTTTCCCTCTCTCTGGGGAGATGAAGCTGTGCTGCGTTTGCAGAACTGCACACAGATGCTAAGCTAGGAGATGACACCCTGACAGCAGAGCAGCCTTCAGCAGGGGAAGACATTCTTATGAATCAAAGGAGGACAAACAGGGGCACAAAACCACAAATGAGGCGCACAGAAACCCCCGATCCACTGTCACGACCCAGAGAGCAGCTCACAGCTCGTCTGTATTCAGCTGACAGGACAGTGAATGCTGAGAAGTGACGTCAGGAGATCAGTTCCTTTTACAGGAAAATTCATTCTCTGAGCTGACTTACAGGAATCAAATTGCACGATGCATACAAAATATGTAAGAAGGTTTATTTTTCCAGTGCAGTAATCCCGCAAAGATTAGAAACTTTAGCTAACCACGCCGCCAAAGCTCACTGCTTCCTCTTAGCCAATGACCGGCCATCATCTCAACATCTCTGCACACCGTCCTACATCGGCTCTTTCCCTGAGCTTGAGTCACGTGCAAGCCAAGTGGAAATTTTCTGGAAATTATATGACGTCACTGAAATCTGCTGCATTTAAATGCAAATGAGAACTTTGATTTTCCACCAAAGAAAAGTCGACTCCCTACTCGCCTTCTCAGTCTCGACTTCTCTGTTTTAATTACACAGAACGTCTTGAACATTATTTAACTGTTGATTTTAAGATATTGGGACATTTTTCTTCCCTAAGGTCTTTGTGGAAAAAAAAGTCCAAAATATGGATTTAAGTGTTACAAAACTGTCAGACACTTATGAAAGTTAATATACATTTATTAGATTAGACTTTATTTACATATTTAAGTTTAATATTTTGCAAGAACTTTTAAAATTCACACCTTTAAAAGAGGCTTTCTCAAAATATTTGTTTCTCATCCTCTGAGTCACAAATCCCACTTCTCCTTAGTCCATTTCATTCTTTCTACACTCTGAAGGTGTTTACAGTGGGTTTGTTTACCATTATGATTCAGAACCTGTTTTATAGAATGTTTTATCCCCCGTGGCGGCTGACAGTGTTTTCTGATTTATGGAATGATACAAAGAGATACCTGGAATCCCTGCGGTAAAAACCTTTCACTCAAATGCGTCAACAAAATGAAGAATTTTGACCGTGGATGGATCCAGTTTTTCAGATATTTATTTTGGTAATCGTACACGTCACAGTTATTATAGTTTTTTTTTCACGAGTTTTTATTGTTATTTACTTTTAAATCAATCTTTTCTATTCTGTTCACCTTCATTTTGTTTCCAGAATCAGTTCAGTTTTTATTGTTGAAAAGTGTTTAGTTTTGCTGTTGGTTATATTAAGTTTTAGATCAAGATTTAAGATGTTTAGAATAAATATTATAATCCAGACACTCAACTCAGTGTCGTAGACATCCCAGCATGTAATGATATTATTTAGCTTTGTTTTAGTAAACAGTAATAGCCATGCTTAACATATTTAATGAGATAAGACCTTATTTGCATATTTAGACACAAAAATTATTGTCCATCCATTTGCTTCCGCTTATCCTTTTCAGTTCAATTTTTTTTATATAGGCCAAATCACAACAAACAGTCGCCTCAAGGTGCTTTATATTATAAGGTAAAGACCCTACAATAATTACAGTAAAAACTCAACAGTCAAAATGACTATGAGCAAGCACTTGGCGACAGTGGGAAGGAAAAACTCCCTTTTAACAGGAAGAAGCCTCCTGAACCAGTCTCAGGGAGGGGCAGCCATCTGCCGACACCGGTTGGTGCTGAGGGGACAGAGACAGGACAAAACACACACTGTGGAAGAGAGCCAGAGATTAATAATAACTAATGATTCAATGCGGAGTATAAACAGAGTAAAAAGAGGTGAATGAAAAGAAACACTCATCATCACTCATCATCATGGGAACCCCCCAGCAGCCTAGGCCAATTGCAGCATAACTAAGGGAGGGTTCAGGTCACCTGTAATAAGCCTAATCTTAAAAATAGAGAGAGCGTCTGTCTCTCGAATCCAACAGTGTAATTCTTCACCTGTAGTTCTCCAGGCTTTCTGAAGGTCTTTCAAAGTGTAGCTGTTTTTTTAAACCAGTTCTTGTACCTGACCTATAAATCATTCGATCATAAAAAGGCACCTAACTGAAGGGATGAACCACTGTTGTCTCTACACATACAGTAACAGACAACTTAACAAAGAACCAAATTTAAATTGTATCTTTAGGCACTTTGTTACTACCATCTTGTTTACAAAATCACAACATTTGTTCCCATTTCTTTTGTTGAATCTATGAAAAATGCCAAAGGTAACACATTTTGACAGCATAAAATAGCATTTTTGCACCAACAAAGTGATTACCAAAGAGCTATGAGCTGAAAACTTGGCATATCTCAACATGGTGTACAGTGTGATCTTGAGAAAATTTGAGAAATCTGGACAGGTCGAGGACAAAAGAATTAGTGTCAGGCCTAAAAAACTACCTACAGCAGATGAACAGTCTGTGAAATTCAAGTTCTTAAGAAATATGAAAAAAAAATTCCAGCAAAGACTGGACACAGGCCCTGAGGGATGCATGTGGACCTTCAGCTGATCCATCGACTGTTCACTGAATCATCAGAAATGATCTCATTGGAAGAATGGCTGCCAAGAAGATGTTCTTAAGGAAGAGAAGCAGGGAGGAAAGGCTGAGGTATGCCACATTACACACAAACTGGACTGAACATCAGGAGCAACAGGTCTTATGGAGCGATGAATCAAAATGTAACATTTTTCATTCAAATTGTCTTCAGTATGTTTGGAAGAGGTCACAACAGTGAGTGTCTGCAGCCATCTGTAAAAGACGGTGGAGGCTCTGTCATGGTTTGGGGCTGCATTTCAGCCAGTGCTGCTGGAGAAAAATTGATGGAATTATGAACGCAGTCCCATCAGATTTTGATCCGCCATGAAACACCATCTAGAAAGCATCTGATTGGAAACGGCTTCATTTTTCAGCATGAGAAAGACACTGCAAGTGCAGTAGAAGCATACCTGGATCGAAAAACACACAGTGAAACACTATCAGTCATGAATCGGCCTCCCCGGAGCCCAGACCTCAGCATTACTGAAGCAGTGTGGGATCATCCTGACTGAGAACAGAACAAAAGGCAGCAACATCCAGAGAAGAGCTTTGAATGTCCTTCAAGAAGCCTGGAGAACTATTCCTGGAGACTGCTTAAAGAAATTACAGAAGGTTGCCTCAGAGATTTCAGGCTGTGTTGAAGAGTAAAGCTGGTCATACCAAATACTGACTTTCAAGCTTGTTAGCATTGTACGACCTGCTTTTGCCTTATATACTCTATTCCCATGTATGTTTGCACATGTTGCAATAACTCGCCGGACCTGTTGCCCATTATCAAAATGAAATATAAGGAAATGAGGGGTGAGGACAGGACTTTTGCACAGTACTGTAAGTCTGGGCTTCTTTGAACTGTGATTTAGGGAGCTAGCATATGATTCAGGGCTGCACACGGTACAGTCAAAGTGTCCTCTCACTGCAGCCTCTGTATGTGAGCATTAGCAACGTGTGGGAGGACTGTATCGGAAAAGCAGTCGACAATAGCAATAAAACTGATTAAAGTGTATGTGTGTGTGGGGGTTTGGGGTGACTGTGGGGAGAAAACGTCAAAGAATCTGTGGGGATGTTTATCATGCAAATGGCTGAATAATGGATGCGCTCTGAGACGATTTGTCTCTGACGCTAATTTGTCATCGGCTTTTTGGGAGATCTATGAGCACAACAATGTAGAGCAGTGAAAAAACACTTCTCTTTCTCTCACACTCACACACACACACACACACTAATTGGGGTATTGTGGAATTGCTGTTGCAATTAAGTAATGGGTAAACAGAGTAGTATTTTCGCATGCTAGCCTGCTGGGAAAAACACATGAGGACTGTGTGTTTGTGTTTTCGCAATTATTGATATATGTATATCAATATAACACACAGACAAATGGTCTCCCTGGAGGAATGTGTATTGCAGGGTTTACTGCAAAGAATAAGGGGGAAAAAAAACAACAGCACATATGAATGAAAGGGTCTGGATTTTGCAGGGCTGTCTTGGTTGACATGCCTCTGCAATGTCGTGTGGAGATCTGGGGCGGTGTCTCTGGATTGGTAGACTGGGATAGTGGTCCCCATCTACCAAAGGGAGACTGGAGGATGTATTCCAATTATAGGAGCTCCCAGTACTCGCACTTCTTAGTCTATCTGGGAAGGTCCAGGAGAGGAGAGTCCATCCGTTGGGATTCAAGAAGAACAGCACGGTTTTCATCCTAGGGGCAGAACACTGGACCATTAATATGAGCCATTGTGTCCGTGTACAACTGCAGTGAGAGTTGGACTCATTCCCCTGAGTGTTAAATTTCACCATGGCTGCCCTTTGTATCTAATTTCCAGGTGTAGGCAAATAGCAGGAGGCTTCCCCTTCAGGATCTCATCTCTGCTTTTTGCGGGTAATGTGGTCATGTTGGTTTCATCAGGTGGTGGCCCTCCAGCTCGCATTGAAGTGGTTCGCAGCCGAGTGTGAGGTGGCAGAAATGAGAATTAGCACATCCAAGTCTGAGGCTATGATTCTCAGCCGGAAAAGGATGGAGTGCTCACTTTGGGCCAAGGACAAGTTGTTGCCCCAGTTGGAGGAATTTAAGTATCTTTGGGTCTTGTTCACAAGCGAGCAGGAAAATAAGAGATGAACTGGGATGCTGTACAGGTCCGATGTAGTGAAAAGAGAGCGAAGCTGCTGATTTACTAGTCGATCTATGTCCCTATGGCCACAAGTTTGAGCAAGTGAATGATAGAAGCAGCGGAAATGAGCTTCCTGTGAGGGGTGGCTGGGCTCTCCTTAAATATAGGGTGAGGAGTTCAGTGATTCAGGAGGGAGCAGAGCCACTACTCCTCTGCATCAAAAGGAGCCAGCTGAGGTGATTCAGACAACTGACTAATATGCCTCCTGAGTGATATGTAATCCCTCCCATTTATTTAAATATGGGACCAGCACCAGGGTTTGTGTCTCCTCTCAGTTTAGAACTGGGGATCTTTCACATGTAAGGTGTTTGTGTTAACCACTACACCACAAAGCCACTACTTACTAGCATCCAATATTGAGTACAGTTATTGAAGGACTCAAATATTCCATCTGCTTCTTTATCGGATAGCACTCGTACTTTACCACAACTCTCCCACTAAATCTGCATAATCCCACTGATTTCTGTGATATCTGCATAATCCCACTGTGATATCTGCATAATCCCACTGTACTGTATGTCAGTAATTTCTAAACTGTTCAGTTTTGCAGATTTTCCACCATCTTTTTGTGTCACTTGCAGATCAAACTGTTGGTGTCCATTTAAAAAATTTTTCTTATAATTTTATTTTGTTGTAGTCATCCACATCCACACACACTCACTAGCAACTCTGTGGTACCTTGCGTATGCCCTCTGATGGGCTGGACACGGAGTAATCCATGCCGTTGTTCTTGCTGATGGTCCTCCACAGTTCTGAGTAGGTGCTGTCCTGCTCCAGAGGATTGGTGCCCTTGTTCCTGAAGTAGTCATAGACCGCCGAGTCCCTCACAGTGCCGTAGTCCACGTCGATCTGCCTCGCCAGGTCCTGGAAAGACCTGAAGGACATAGAAACGGAAGGGTTGCCTTTCCAAGTTTCTGATTGTTTGAAAGGTGAACAAGAGCACTGCCTAGCGGGGCAAAATATACCAGTCGAACTGTATTAACCCTGTTTATTATCAAGTTAGAAAACTGCTCTGCCTTTCGCCCTGTGACAGCAGGGAAAGGCTACTAAAGTTGTAAAATACAGTGAAGTCTGAAATTGATGCTGTCCTTGGGCGGGTTGGAGACTCTGCCCGGCTGATGTTTGACACTCCTACTATAAACCAATGCCTTTATCAATGTTTCTAGTGTGAGAGGTCAAAGTGAGGCTCAGTCTGAGGACGTTTTTGAGACTGAAGGTGCATTTAAACAGCAGCTAACTTCGCTGAGTCCAAACAAAAACAGCTGAACTGCTGCTTGTTTTGTAATTATTATTCAAAAAGAGCAAAGATACTCTTGAAAAATAACGTCTCTTGTGAAATAATGTGTGGAATAAATAGTCTTGAGCGCGTGCCATTCTTTGCTTTGAGCTGTGTTGTTGTCGTCATTTTGCTCTGTTTGGCACACTTGTCCGTCTCCCCTCTCCTGCCTGCAGACGGGCTGTTTTCAGCTCTGTTGTTATCTGGGACCACTTCACATCAAATAGCATTGTTTCAAATGAGCTGAGCGACAAGAGGAAATGCTACAGTCTGAAAAGCACCATAACAAACGGTCAGGGAGAGTGGCTGTTCATCAGAAATTGCATCCAAGTACAGATCTCTTCAGTGAGGGGTCTATTTTTTCACACAGGGGCAACAGTGTGTCATCCTGGTGGGTCTGAAAGGTGATATGTGATTTTTGACCTGTGGGTATAGCCAGAGATGTGTCTCATATTTATAGCTTTATATTCAGAGATGAAATCTGGCTAAATTTTCCTCTTCTAGAGTTCCATGCGGAATCTGAGAAACCTTTCCCAAGACTGCAGTTTTGGATGGGCTGTTGTATTTTGTCAAAATATATCAGAGTAGTGGTAATGCTCTCATTTCACTTCATTACAGTAAACATGATGTATTATCACTTTCTGCTCAAATGTGTTTTTTTTCCATGTCATGTTTGTTCATATTGTTTATAATGCAACCTTATTATTTCCTCACTCTCACAGTCTGCTGTGTTCCTTTCCTGTGTGGATCCTGTTGGTTTAATAGGTTTGTTTTTCCTATTATAAACATGACACGCATTGCAAGTTGTGGAAAATTTGTTGAGCTCAACACATTAATAACTGTTGCCTGAGTGGACTCAGGAAGTCACAGATCAAGCAGCGGGCCCAGTTGACCCGGATTAAAAATTAATTCACGGTAATCCCAAAGACTGGGAATACAAGAATGGATATAACAAATGCGAATGACAGCAAACCTTCTCTGCTAAAGGAGGCAACAAAGGAAGAACCCTTCCTTAGTATTTACAGAGTTTGTACAGCTGGCTGGCTCACAGATACTTCCGGGTCTATGGAAGCTTGTTTCCACCACTGAAAAAAAATTTTTTTTGCTATCCATAACTTGAAATTTTGAGTTATTCAGTTGAAATCTGGAGTTAGCGCTGTGAATCCCAAAGTCCCGTGAAAGAGGTCATTTCCTTGTTACCCAGAAGCAGATGATGCCAACACATGCGCACTCAAAATCAGGTAGCGACAGTATCAGTTAGCTAGCAGAGTGTAGCAAATGTTAACAAATTATCATCAGGTTTTTGATCTTTGAATGCCGTCTAGCAAATAAGAGCTGCATAAAAGGAATCAATGTTTTCATGTTGGACTGCTGGACAGCTGATGCCTTCAGCCTCCTGCTTCCAGGTAACAAGGAAATTAAATAACTTCACGGAGCGTCCTGATTGGCAGAGCTAACTCGAAATTTCAAGTTATTAACTTGAAATTTCAAGTTTTTATTTTTTTGTTTGTTTTATTGTGATGGAAACAAGCTTCTATAGATATGGAAGTTTGTTTTCGCCACTAAATAACCTGAAATTTTGAGAAAATAAGTTGAAATTTCGAGTTACGCATCTCAAATTTTTGCGTTAATAACTCAAACTTTCGGCTTAGCGCTGCCAGTCAGGAAGCTCTGTGGTTGTACAATTTTATCACATATGCTAGACACTGCTAGCTCACTGATACTGTCGCTATCCCACGTTGAGTGCACATGCGTTGGCATCATCTGCTTCTGGGTAACAAGGAAATAGCCTCTTTCTCAGAGCTTCCTGACTGGCAGCGCTAAGGCAAAATTTAATAAAAAAAAAAAGTCGCAAAATTTTGAAATTTCGAGAAAACAATTCAGAATTTTGAGTTACAGATGGCAATTTTTTATTTTTATTTATTTATTTATTTATTTTGTGGAGGAAACAAACTTCGTACACAGTTTACGCAGTTTGGAATCTTCCTCGGAGAAACGGACTGTTTGACCTTCTGCAACTAGAACATTTCCCCCTGCTGGGCATTAGAAAGAATGCAGTTTGAGGCCATTTTTGCATAGATTTTATAACCCTGACTTCAGTATTGATTATATGTTGGAGCTGATTCAATGGGTTTAACATAAAAAATGGTTCTTTATATATTGGAGTGTGTTTATAGGAAAACAAAGATACTGACTGTTTGATTTACCACACAGTCTATGAAAGTGACAATAAATAAAGGACTGCGACACATATTAATAATAAATAAATACACTGTTAAATCAGTAGCAGGCTTGAATATTCACCATGATCTCTGCTCTTTTTGTTTTGGACTAAAACAGACGTCAGTTTGGATGATGGTGAGTGTGGACAGTGGCCTGATGGGAAGTTATGTTTTTCTCTGCTTGTAAACTTGGTGAAGTTTAGTGAGTCGATGTCACTGATTTCATTTGAAATTCTCTCTGAGGTTTCCAGATGTCTGGGGTTAGTTTGGGTAGAAATGTTTCTGAAATCATACAAAAGAATAAAACAAGATTATTTAACAACCTAAAGCTAAAAGGGAAAATTTGACTGACTTTGCTAAACATATTTATCATTATAAAATTTTACTTTTGCATTTAACATTCATCATAACAAACAGAGCCTACGGGGGCCTTGAAATAGTAAATCCTGCACTGACAGACATCATAAATCTGAGTGATGAAGTGCGTTCATGTACTTTGTGTTGCTGTGTTCGCACACTGAGCAGCAGCAGCTGTTTTGATGTTTGTCAGTCTAAAAGAAGACGACTCTGTTGTCTGAGGACGTTTTAAAGAAGTCTGCATCGCATGCAAATCTTCATCTCAGCATTCACCCGACGTCAGTAAAAGCAACATTTTAGCATTTAGGCGTCACAGTCTTCAATGAGCCGCCCTTCACGGGGTGACGCCCGTCTGCTGATGAAAATGTCAGCTTGGATTTGATTCTTGGACGAGTAAAGACAGAAGAGGATGGAGCTGAGCAGATATTAAATGGCTGTTTTGAACCTTCAGACAGGAAATGAGAGATAACGCTCTTCACACACAAACCAGATAAACGCTGATGTACCTGAGCTGTGCATTTGTGTCGAGGGTGTCACAAGTGTACTGGTGCATAAAAGCTGGAGGGGAAAATAAAGCTTCATTTTCAAGAGATTTCAAATCACGCGCTGTGTGTGTGTGTGTGTGTCTGCAGTGAGGAAAAAGCTAAACTCTTAAACAGAGTGAGGAGGAACAGCAGGGCACCATGCTGCTTCAAATATTCTGATGGATGGAGGGATCTGGAAGGTGGAGGTCGTCCTTGTCCCAGTTTCTCAGTTCCAGGCTTTGGAGGCAGCACAGTGGTGCAGCGGTCAGCACCGACACCTCACACGCCCCCTCCGTACCTGCGGGGGTTCTCTCCAGGTACTTCACCTTCCTCCCACAGTCCAAAGACAGGCATGCTAGGGTAACTGGTACAGTAGGTGTGAATGTGAGCATCTCTCTCTGTCATGGGCCTGTGATGGGCCCAGAGAGAGCAACCACTCAGTTTATCCAAAATATTTAACTTTTTTAATTTAAAGTGGTTCCTGAAAATCTAACAATAAACTTTAAAATAAAGGTTAAAGTCCATGTTTGATTAAACTTTAATTCTTTATTTTTCCTTTGCTTATTTTCTTCACTTTCTCTCATGTTTCCTCATCAACACTCCACTTTCCCCAAACGTTTTTGGTTGAAAGATTTCCTGTGATTGCATGAAATCTGCTGATTGCAACTCTGATGACTTTTAATCACAAGCTAGCAATTAATTCCTACTGTTTAATTTCTGTATAGGATC
>JAVDPK010000927.1:125288-150014 GCA_034780415.1 Cichlasoma orientale | reverse complement strand
TTTATCTCTTTTGTAATCTTACTGACAGTTGGGCATTTGAAATCTGGGATCCGTTTACTACTGTCATTGTTGTATGGTCTCATCAATGGATGAACAGGAGGAAGAAGATCCTACTGATGTTAAGATCCATTTATGCTGACTAGTCTTAATTGACTCTGATCTACCGTTGAAAATAATAAAAAAATAATAACATCAAAATATTTCCTCTGATTGCATGAAATCTGCTGATTGCAACTCTGATGACTTTTAATCACAAGCTAGCAATTAATTCCTGCTGTTTAATTTCTGTATAGGACCTTTATACAGTACATTTCATTTACATTTATTCTTATTTTTATGCTTAAAGTTTGAACCTAAAAAGTGTTTTGGACTGTTTATCTGCTTTGAGCGTGCCAGTTCACTCCTGCACCTCCTGCATTCTTACTCATTAAACACAGAAACAGCTGCTGGTGTGCTTGTTACAAACAGGAGTAACAAGTAAAATAAATCTATTTTATACTAGAATAAATGATAAAGCACCACTGACTGCTTCAATGCATTTTTGTTAGCTATAAAGAAGTATGCAGAGTAGCACTCAAAGAACAGAAGCCACTTCTGTGGCTGCCACTGGAACAGGAGAAACATCACAGGAAATGAGTGGAGCTCTCAGATTGAATACACTCACCAGTCAAAAGTTTGGACACACATTCCTTCAGTGTTTTTTCATTATTTAAAAATTGTCTGCATTGTAGATTAACACTAAAATCAGCCAAACTATGAAGAAATACATATGGATTTATTTAGCAAACAAAATAGTGTTAAACAAACCAGAATATGTTTTATGTCCCTCTTAATATGAGACTGTCAGTTGTGTTGTGAAGATGTAGAGTTGGTGAAGAGTCCTATTTGAAGTATGGAGGAGGAAGTGTGATGTATGGGAGTGCTTTGCTGGTGACACTGTTGGTGGTTTATTCAAAATCCAAGGCACACTTAACCAGCATGGCTCCCACAGCAGTCTGCAGCGACATGCCATCCCATCTGGTCTGTGCTTAGTGGGACCATCATTTTTTTTTTTCAACAGGACAGTGACCCCAAACACACCTCTAGGCTATGTAAGGGCTATTTGACCAAGAAAGAGGGTGATGGAGTGTGACCTGGTCTCCACAATCACCTGATCTAAACTCAACTGAGATGGTTTAGGACGCAGAGTGAAGGCAAAGCAGCCAATAAGTGCTCAGCACCTCTGTGAATGCCTTCAAGACTGTTGGAAAACCATTTCAGGTGATTACCTCATGAAGCTGATTGAGAGAAGAGTGTGCAAAGCTGTAATCAAAGCAAAAGGTGCCGACTTTGCAGAATCTAAAATCTAAAACATATTTTGTTTAACACTTTTGAGTTTACTGCATGATTCCTTATGTGTTCCTTCATAGTCTGGATGACTTCAGTATTAATTTACAATGTAGGAAAAAATAAAAACATTGAATGAGAAGATGTGTCCAAACCTTTGACTGGTATATGTGTAATGGCATGTGTAATGGCAGGAAATTGTACTGCAAGGTTAAAGAGTAATATGTTTCTTTAAATAGTGATAAATGCAAGATTTGCAAGAGTCATTGTGAATTAAGTGTATAAGCTGAATGTTGGACTTTTAGTGGCTTCATCTCTGTGATGGAAAGTGAAGGACGGACACAGTGAAAACCTTCCAGTGCAGGTGGAAAGACTTCAGACTTCCTGATTAGTGTTTCATCTTCAGTAGCTGTGGCAGCACAGACCCCTGTGTGATCACAGCCTTACTCTATCGGCTAATCACTGTTCTGATCTGATTGGCTCTGATCGAGCTCCTCCACCTCTGATTGTGTTGTTCAGCCGTGAATGCCGAGCAGCATTAACGGCCAGATGCTTTAAAGGGAAACGAAGCCGCTGTCCAGTGAACAAAAAGGCCTGAGCCGACTGCAGTTGGGTCTTTGAACGTGAAATCCCCACACAGAGGGGCGATGATGGTTGAATCACGAGATAAAAAGAGGCTTCGGACTTTGATGTTGGACCACTCGGGTTTTATCGAGGTGAAGACGACAACAAAAAGAGGAAAAAAAATGAAATGCTACTTTTGATCTGACGCCTGCAGCGTTGGACAGGAAGCAAACACTCGCCAACATTGTTGACATCACTCACACTTCAGCACTCAGGTGTTTTTGGGTTTCAGTGGGGGGGAAAAAAAAGAAACACATTATCACTGCTGAGCCTGAGCAGAGGTTTTAGAACTGATTCCCCTTTGGTCACTTGCATTTTGAAGCAGCATGCTAAAAGAGTTGAAAAGTCTGTATGTATCTTTGGAAAGATTTTTTTTTCAGTTACTAATATAGTCGGCTAATTAACCATCTTTAACCTTATAGCACCCTCTCTCAGATCAGAGGCCCGGATCTCACCAGCCAAGCAGAAAAAAGCTTTTGCCGGTGGGAGTGGAAGAAAGGCTCTGAAGCCCTTGGAGGTGAGTGTAAGCCTCACATCCTTTAGATTTTTCAGGAAAATTCATCTCTTCACTCACATGAAGGTCAGAAGGTTTAATTTTTTAAAGTTACATTACAATCCGAAGAAACACTGGCGATAAAAAGCATTTAATACACGGGGAAAGTTGCACTTTTGAATAACAAGTGCTGCTCCAGGCTCGTCTTTATGAACTCAGAGTTCAGATTTAAAATTTGAACAGCGAAGCAAACGAGGTGACGCAAGCCGGAGGACCAGCTCAGGCACAGGTTCAACAGATGGTCTCTGCTCAGTCAGTCAGATTTGTTTCCTTCTGTAACTGGATGCGCTCCTAATCTATAAATGAAATGTCAGGACGCAGTCGCTTGTTACTGATCCGATCTGCACACAGTTACAGGAAGTGATGGGAAGATCAATCGGATAAGCAAAGACTCATCATCCGCGTTTGCACCCGTTTATTAATCCAAACAGTTCAATGGGCACATGATCAATTAAAGAAAGTAGAAATATTTCCCACTCTTATCACTTTTCTTGTTTTTCCAGGTCATTGCTTTATGAAACGATTGTTTTTGACCCTGTGAAGGGTTGGTGACGGCGTGTTTGTTCGTACGGCACGACGAGCATGATGAGCTCTGCTCGTCTGGAACATTAAATTACCGTCAGTCTGAACTGACTCAGGTTCAGCCGGTTCGCTGTGATGAAGTGGGTCAGCAGCATCTGTCCAGCTTAAAAGCCGCTCATTAGACGTCTGTGGGCAGTTTATTGAGTTGTGCCAAAGTTCTCATAAAGGTTAAAGAAGCCAAGCAGAAGTTTGAAGAGGCAGAATCTGGCAAACTAAATTATTGTTATCACTCTAACGAGGCAGCTTCATTTCCATTTTTTTTCTTTTTAAAGGTCACTTTGACTTCAGTGGATTTCGGTGATGCTCGGCCCTCCGTGAGATCGGGAAGATTAATTTTTTATTTCTGTAATGTCGGTGTTTGTGAGCGAGCAGAGAGGTTTCGCTGAACACTGATGTTTTGGTCTAGAACATTTTAATTCAGGCCGCGGCAGTTTGTGTACTTCTTGTTCTTGTGGTATTACTGTTATCAGATTTTGCCTCTATTTCTATGGACAGGGAATGTGAGTGTTCTGCAAAGGGCACGTCAGTCTGTAAGCACTTCATTTGTGTTCATGCCATACACACACACACGAGTATTACAATTTCCCTTTTTCTGGCATCGCGCATGCTTCTGTCTCTTCTTCCTTCACCTGAGAGCAAACACTTTGGAACAAAAGCTGACGTAACGTTTACGGTCACAGTCGGACTGCAAAAAGGTTAATACAAATTACAAATCTGACAAAAAGCATAAAAAAATCTGCAGTTATTCCACATTTTTTTCCACATAAAGAAAGAATAAATATATTAATGAATAAAAAAGCCATTTTTCAGCATGTATAATCACAGATGACAAGCAGGGTGAGCTGAAGCAGCACTGCAGCTTCATTCAGCAGCATTAAAGCAAACCAAGTGCTAACGCTGAGGGTTCAGAAATGCAGAGATGGCACAAACTGCAGTTCCATTAATGTCCACTTGAGGCTCACTCAGTCCACACAGACTCCCAACCATTTTTACAAAAAGCTGTTTTGGTCTCTAGAGCTAATTTCCCCCCTTCTTAACTCTACAATGTGCTAATATGTCTATAAGTCACCTGTTTAACAATAAACAGTCACTGTAAGGTGCATTATACTGTAAGGTAAAGACCATAGAGTGATTACCCCCTCTGAGCAAACAACAAGTGACAGTGGGAAGGAAAAACTCCCTTTTAACAGGATGAAACCTCCAGCAGACCCAGGCTCAGGGAGGGGCAGTCATCTGCCGTGACCGGTTGGGGCTGAGGGGTGAGAGACAGGGCAAAAGACACTGTGGGAGAGAGCCAGAGATTAAAGGATTAAGGCTTAAAGTTTGTATTATCAGGGCCGAGGCCTCTGACCGACAGGTGGATGGTGACACAGGCGGCTGTAGCTGCTAGCTGTCTGCTAGGCTTCACCTCAGCTAACTGAAGTCCCTGAACTGGACCTCTGGACCGTGTTTGTGCTGTTGTGTCTGACCAATAATATGGCTGCTGTGTACTTCAGTAGACTAAGTGTACTACTGTAATACTAAAATTGTATTACTTCTTCAGTCTGTTTTACACTGAAAAATCAAATGTTAACATTTTGGGAAATTCCCAAATATGTTAAAAGTAATTTTTCTGATGACAGATTAGGTGAAATGGCTCAAAGTAAGCTAAAGTGCAATTTGGTCCAAACCTGATTTTATTAGTTATTTCAAATATGGACTTTTATTTAAACACATGAAAGTTAGTGGTATGCTCTCCAATCAGCTGTGGGAAAGTTTCATGTTCCTAAAATGTGATTGAAGGGTCAAAATGAAAATGATCTATTATTAAATCTTCCTAAATTACACACCTGGCCTGTGTCTGCTCTAAAATCATTGTGCACCTTTTTAATAAGGAGGCTTTAATATTTGTTGGCTCATATTTGGTGAGCGTGTTGGAGGAGTTACTCAACCGGGCTCTACATTTATATAAAACTCACCACATTAAAACGGCAGCATGCCCGAAGGAGTCAACAGCTATTGTTGCACTTCTTACATAACATATCTTACATATTAAACTTGGTAATTTTTTAGTCCTGAGAAATTTATGAAAAATTTTGTAATATGCAAATCACATTTGAACTTTCAACATTTTCAAACTTTCCCTCTCCTCGGCTTTTAGACGAGCTGCAAAAATCTGCCAGCACTCCTCGCAACGAGGCCTGAGGTCAGCGCGTTCCCCGGTAACAACGGGAGCGTTAAACGTTAAAAAAGACTGAGAGCAGGGAGGCAGCAGGCGCTGCTTAGACATGACTTTCTAAGGTTTTTTTTTTTTTTTCAGTGCATTAAATACTTGAACTCAGCCACTGTGGTGTCACTTCTTCGTGGAGGAATATTCAAGCCGAGAGCCTTTTCAGCACAACAGTCGGGCCTCTCCATTTATCAGGAGATCAGCTCCGCTGCTGCTGCACCTTCACACCATCCACTCTCGGGGTTTGTTAAATCAGAGTGGATGAGCGGCGCCTCTCTGGCCTCCAACAGCACTGATTTAGATCATCAGTTTCTTTAGTTCGCTCCTTAAGATTAAGAATCTGTGGGAGAGGCTCCTGAGGTCAAACGAGCAATTAACGCGGTGCTGCAGTGGAGCAGCAGCCATGTTGAGCTGAGTCAGGCGTCTCTTTAAGAGGCTGTTTAAGAGACAAGCTTCCTGTGGACAGAAAAATACACTGTGTTCACTGCTAATTAGCTGCCCACAGAGCCCGACGAGGTTACTCAGTTAAAACTGTACAAAACTCATCTTTAGATGTTGTAATTTATTCAGCAGAAACTGTTTCAAATATGTTTATCAGCGTAATGAGGAAACATTTTTAATTAAGTATCCACAAATTAGCTTAATGTCTGGTCTCCGTTGTTAAAATCTTTAAATGCCCACGGCTTCTTTGTGGTGGGGAAAAACTTAATAAATCATTTCTAGTAAACATAATTCGGTGGCGCTCCCACCTTGCACGATATGTGGGGGGAAAATCTGCTCTGTCACATCAGTTCCCACAGCGAGGAGGAAGTTTTCGTTTCAGAAGAGGGGATGCGATATAGACTGTATTTAAAAGATGAATGGAGCCACTGTGACATCACTCATATGAGCCTTTTGAAACCGTATGTCACAAGTGGGGGATTCCTTTTTGTAACCAGTGAGTCGCCCCCTGCTGGCCATTAGAAAGGCTTTGGTACTGGCTTCATGTTTCAGACCCGGAAACTACGTCTATCTTTTTATGCACAGTCTGTGGTCTAGATAAACATAAAGTGACTATACAGGTGTTATTATAGTGTAAAGATATAGTTTGATTAAACTGTTCCAAGTGCTGCTGAACAGTATGTGATTTCAATGCTTTTTACTAACAGAATTCTGCTTTGTTTTTACTGTTTATTCAGGATGTATTGTTGCAGCTACAGTTCACCTGATCTTCCCCACAGGGAGAAGCTGCACTGCGAGTCTCTAAAAGCCTGAACCCTATAAATGTACTCTTACTGGACTCTACTGTGCTGTCCTTTGGCGCTCAGCCTGACCCGAGATCATAAAGACTAAATGAACTTCCTCCAGTCCAGCTGATAAAGACTTCAGGGAGTCACTCGCTCTTTTATTTACCGTCTGATCGCTGATCCTGACGAGCTGCTGCTTTACAGAGTTTGAGGGTCAAAGCACCAGACACACAACCAGACACTTATTGTTTCCTCTCGCGTGTCACTGACTCATTGCTGCAAGGCAGTTATTTACAGTTTGGACATAAGTGTTGATTTTTGCAGGAGAAACAGAAACCGGCGGTACTTTATGTTCCACAGAGCTCAAAGTTTTCCTGTCTGGCGTCACGATTCTGCAGCCTGATCGAGTCTTTGGATGTTTTTGTTTTAAATATTTTCTTTAGAACATTAAGATGACCAGGACTGTTATTAGTTATTTTCATGTTTTTTATGGACTGAATTTCTTGGCGTAGCCAAATGGCCTCAGGATTTTGTCTATACTTTTCACAGATGATGTGGTTCTTTTGGCTTCATCTGATGGTGACTTTCAACTCGCACTGGGGCAGTTCACAGTCACGTGTGAGGTGATGGGAATGAAAATTAGCACCTCCAATTCTGAGGCCATGGCTCTCAGCCGGACCACTTCAGGGACAAGTAGCTGTCCCAAGTGAAGGAGTTTAACTATCCTGGGACAAAGTGGAGCAAGAGACTGACAGACAGACAGAGTCAGCAGCAACGTGGATGCTGTACTGATCTGTTGAAAGGAAAGACGTCGATTTACCGGTCGATGTACGTTCCCAGCCTCACCTATAATTCTTTATTTATTTATTTTTTTCTATGGCCTTGACTGAAAAAATGAGATCAGAGATACAGGTGATGGAAGTGAGTTTCCTCCAAATGGTGGCTGGGCTCGAGCAACTTGAGGTGGCTCAGGCGTCTGACCAGGATACCTCCTAAGTGAGGTGTTTCAGGCATGTCCTGAAACATGTCTGGAGGCTCGGGTGCAAGCCCACAACATAGTGGAGAGATTATATCTCTCAGCTGGCTTGGGAACCCCCACAGAAGAGCTGGGGGATGTGGCTAGGGAGAGGGAGGTCTGGGCTTCTCTGCTTACCCTGCTGCCTCTGTGACCTGCATCCAGAAAATGGATGGATGGACAGACGAATGGACTGACATCAAGACGATGTCCCCCAATGTTTCTTATTTCAATTTGATATGTAGATGTCAAACTAAAATAAACTATGATGTGAAAATATTTCTAATCTTTCAGTGCTAACAATCTTTCCAACATTCCCTGGATCCATATTTGGACCTGGATTGACTCCAAAAGTTAAACTCTGGTAAAATCTGCCTGCAAATCTTTTCATAACTCTTTAAGAAATGCTGGTAACAGTCAGACAATAAGTGCAGAACTTTTATGGTGGAGGTTAAAAAAGAAAAAAAGATCCAAAGTTTAAAGCAACAGTGCCAACCACTGAGCCAGCGTGCTGTCGAGTACGTCTTGCTGAATTAATAGTACAGATCAGTTCATTTCTTCTGTCTTTGATATCCAAGCTCTCTGCACTGTTAGATGCAGGTGCAGGGTCACTGACTCTCGCAGGGTGTGTAGTTTGTAGCAAAGTGTCATTGGGTGACGGAGAAAAACATCACTACAGCAGAAATTCAGATGCTGTGCATGTCTGCTCGGAGCGCATAATGTGCTCATGTATGAAAAATGTATGTGTTTACAAGGCCAGGAGCTGCAGACAAACACGCTCCGGCTGCTGCACAGCAAGCTGTTAATGTCAGGGGGAGCAAAGGCATACAAAATGTGCGCAGTGTGTGTGTGTGTGTGTGTGTGAAGCTCACCGTATAGCGTGGTCCATGCGTGACACAGTGAGGTACGCTGCCAGGTTGGCGGTGTACGATGAACAAACTATGAGCGTGAAGAGCCACCAGCTGCCCATGACGATTCTCAGAGCCACCGAGCCGACCACACCGTCCCCACCTGCACACACACACACACACACACACACAAAGCGATTACACACAGGTCATTACTCAGACGCTGGGATTTCCGAGTGTTTTCAGAGCTGCTACGTGTTGAGTACCCATTTTGAGATCACACAGGTGTTTGTGGACACAAACTGGAGGGGGGGGGGGGGATCAGACCTGTAACCTCTCAGTTACAGGTTGCTCTTGGTGACCAGGAGGCCACCTGCCACCTGATCCAAACAGCAGGTGAGAGCGGCGCTTTATCACAGCGAGCGGAGAGGTGGCACGGCTGCATCTAATCACACCCCGTTAGGCCTAAAAGGTTTCCCAGGCAACCTGCCTGCCCATAACAGATGCAGCTGGGTGCCTCTACTGGGAAACTGTGTGTGTGTGTGTGTGTGTGTGTGAGCGTTACTGCTTGAGTGTGTTTGTTAAAACGTAGATCCACTTGTGGGTTGCACACATGCATGTTTCTCAGGTAACACCATGTGTTCCTGTCTTTGCGAGGACAGTTTTAGACCTCGAGACTGAGGACTTTTCAAAGGAAGAGATGACATTTAGAAATGAGGGAAGGTTTTGGAAAATGGGGACATTTTTGAAGAGATACAAAAGCATTGTAGGATGAACAAAATGTTTTTTTTTCTTTTAAATAACTTCTTGGAAAGTGGTCAGGGAAAACCTTTTGGAAAGTCATGACATTTAAAACACTGAGGACATTTTTTAATTCAATCAGTGACTTTCCAGCAGCTTTCTGATGACTGCTCAAAGTCCTGAAAGATCCTTTTGTTGGAGAACTTAAATACACAGGAGGGATCAGGAACGCCTCCGCCCTCTAGATTGCTCTAAAAAGTCTAAAAGTGTTTCTTTCACTGCCATCTTTTCGCTCACCTTGCTGCACGAATGCTCCGTAAACAATCCAGATGGCGCTGTGCAGGGTGCCTGACCCCGTTCCATTAGCCGGCTGACCGGGAGGTGCACTCTGGGAAGAGGAGCGCAGCGCCTGCAGCCTGTTGAGGAGGAATATGAGGACTCCCACCACTGGGATTGCGGCGGCGATGCAGGCCCAGACAGCGAGGTCGAAGGGCGCAAACAGAGAGAAGATGTTGATCTTCTCTTCGGGCTTTCGCAGCAGGATACCGACGCTGTAGTCGAGGTACCGCTTGCTAAAATCGACAACGTTCTCCCGTTCTGGTGTGATGGTGATGGCGGACACCGCCAGGTCAGCTCTCTGCAGGAGGAGGGAGACGGTACGTTTTGAGTCTCGATCATGCTCGAAGGGAGTGCATGACGCACAGCAGCGAGTCTGATAAGACTGCGTGTAAGAGAACAGAAAGGCAGTAACTTCTTATTCTACCTTGTTGATGAGATCACCAACCATGCCGTTCCACGAGCCGTTGGGAAGCCGAGTTCCATATTTACTGTCTGCTACCTGAGAGGAAAAAGATAAAAAATAAAAATCAGTGAATTTATTCCAACATCTCACAACCTTATTTATAACACCCCAAAACCAAAAGTCCAGATTTCAGAGACTCAGCCTCATGAGGAAAAATAAAAAGAAAGCTGCACTTCATCCGAAGCTCAACATGCCCCAAGACCTTCAATCAGTACATGGTTTGTGGTGTGATGAGGGAAACACAGTGATGAATTTTAAAACGACTGTTCTGGATGTCAATGTGAGACATGCCTATTGACAGCTAATGGATACAGTGAAGAACAAGAACAGCCTGTGGGTTAGAGTTCAGCTTCCTTTTAGTACCACATTCTGGACTAACAAAGACCTTCGAAGGTGCCCTGTGGTATCATCCAGCAGACACCGGTGCTGCGTACCGAAGGTGCTCACGTTGAACTGAACTTAATATGTTTGCAGCTAAAGAAAATGACAATGAAACCCAGCAAAAAAAGGCGGGAGCTGTGAAGAATAAACGATACAGCTTCAGCATGGCTTGTGGTGGTTCTAAAAGTACTGGAACCAGATGTATTGTTGAAATGCTTTGTTATGCATGAATCGTGCCTGCCAGGTTTAAAAGAACAGGTCCAAACGGCAGCCGCATCAGCAGCAAATTTGAAATATTTGAAACAAGTTAACGCAAACAGCCTGATTTGAGAAATATCTGCAAGTGACGGATGAAGTCCAGAAATCATTAATGAAGGGTAAGATCATGAGTAAACAATGACAAAGTGCAAGTATGGATAGCAGAATTCTATGTAAACCCCACATTTGCCCGGATACCCTCTCACTCTCACTCTTACTGGTACTGCTGTTGGAAGGTCAGGAGGTCTGTGAGGTCTGGCAAGGCTGCTGATAACTGCCTGAGATCCTCTGCAGTGGGACTGCAGCAGCAGCTAATGATTCTTCATCATGAGAGATTCTTGTACTCATTCTTTGTTCAGGGATACATCACAGAAGGTTGTAAGTAGAACAGAGCAAGGCTAGGATAGCTCTTTTGGGGATAGACTGATTACGTTTGTGACAGATTATTGAAAGAATGCATTTAGAGTAAAGGTTTCCTGGCCTCATTGTGTTTGAGTCAAAGGTTTCCTTAAGGTGACAGTAGCCAGTCATCCGTGATGTTAAAGTGCAGACTGTGTGCTGTCAGTTGGTCCCTTAGCAGTAAAAGTATGCTTACAGCTTAGAAACAAGAACTGTTGCATTTTAGAAGGGAGCCACCATGAAGTATTCTTGGGGTTGGCCAGCAGGGGTGCTTATTAAGAGGTAACATGAAGGCTTTCAGAAGAATTTAGCAGCTAGATGCTAAATTCTTCTAAATTGACTAGCTATGGTATAAAATGGCATGCTAATGTTACCACTTTAATGAAGTACCAGGATTACATGGCCTAATGACCCATTGTTTATGTGATAAAACATACTCTCATTGTTTTTTATTGGCTTTTAGAAGTATTGCTACAGTAATATACAAAAAAATCAGTTTGTTTGAGAAATGACCTGACAGGAGGAGGTGCTGGTGACGAGGAACGAATCGCAGTAAGAAAAGTAAGCAGTGAACATGAACTAATCTGTGTCAGCTGAACTTTGTGGGCTTCATACATTCTGTTATACATCTCCAGCTAAGGGTTTCTCCTTTTTGGACCAGTATTTGTGAAATACCTCACAGATGACCGGGAGCACCCCGCAAGCTGTTCTGCAGCTGCTCTTCCTGAGTCATCTGGCACTTGGGAGCTTCACAGCTCTTTGAACCTGCCTACCTTTGCACCTTCTCTTCTGTTTATTTAGCATCTCAAATGCTCAAATATGTCACGATTTCTTCACTTGATCTGTGAGCAATGATGTAAGCGATGAATGCACACGCACTGTTTTTGTCCTTCAAGAGAGCTTTCCTGCTGCATTTGCTTTTCTTAAGTTTCCAGTGTAATGTCACAGATTTTTCTTGGGTCCAGATTGTGTTTAGAGGCACCACGACAATCACCGTAGTCCTATTAAATGGTTACAAACTAGCTGAGGTGCTTCAGGAAAATGTGAGTTAGTGATTAACTAAACTAAATCACAGGTGTTTGGTCAGCCCTACCTGGTAGATCTCATATTTGAAGCCCAGGATCTTGGCGAGGGCATCCAGGACATCAATTGAGAAGCCTTTATATCTCTTCGGCTGCCCGAGGATGTTCTCCGCCACCATGACAAAAGGATCCTCCTGCAGTGAGAAAGAGTGGCAGGAGGTGTTAGCCTCAGCACTGAAGAAAAAGACCAAGTGATGCTGTGCGTTCAACAAACTGCAGCTCCAATCAAAAACACTGAGAAACCAAGAGAGTAACTTTTGTTAGGCTTTGGAAGGAGAGCACACAAACAGTGGGAGTTAAACAGCCTTCAAAGTAAACTCTAAAACTGAGTTTGAGTCGTTTTCAGTTTGCTTTCATGGATCTTAGAATTACACTTAAAAAAATGCAAAAGTATCCAAGAGCTCAGGTTATATTCAGGTTACTGATGATGCAGGTGCACTAAAGTAAAACTCCAAGTTTAGACCGAAAACTCAAAACAAGCTGAGCTGACGCCACCTTTAATGTGCTGGTCTGCAATTTTCTGAAGACCTGCCACTTCGTGCCAAAGTGACAAGACGACTCTTTTTACTTCCGTTCAAACTGCCGTTTAAAGTTTTTTAGCAGCGCGAGAGACTCATTTACAGCATAAAATGCACGGAAATATAGTCACTTGCTACGGTGGCACGTCGTCCACTGATTAAATGGCAAAATAAAATCGTTCCATCCATTTCCAAAGCAGTTCCAGGTTTTAGAGGAGTTGGTGTCAGCTCTTATAAGCACAGAAAGCACACTCTTTGGCCATGGGTGATGTATTTAGGGGATCCATTGTCATAATTTCCAGCTACATTTTTACTCTTGGACACTATCGGAGCTTCAGAGTTTTCATGAATCCTTACGTCTGTGATGCCGGGACTTGGTACACTCTCTCTTTCCACCCGCAGTCTGACAGCTGTTTTTGCTCCTCCCCTTAAGGCCACCCTCCCTTTAAGCTGACTTTGTTCTGACAGAACTTTATATATATATATAGGAAATAAGGGAAAGTCCACTTAAATGTTGCAGGTTGGGTAATCAGGCGTCATCTCTGTGAATATTTGTTTGCCAATTTAGGGAGCCAGAATATAATTATAGACAAACTGCAAACACTTAGGCAGTGTTTGGAATTTCTGTTCAAAAGATTATGTTATGTTATTTAATTAGTTACTCAGATCATGATTACATTACTGTTATTTACTGCTTGGGTGCTCTGGCCTGGAACAGATGCACTGAAATGGAAGAGAAGCGCTCCCATAGTCTCTTTCAGCACTGCTTTATCACGGATAGTGTGACACGAACTGCCACATTTGAACAATCACAGACTCCAAGGGCCGTTATTGGCCCACAGGCCACACCTCTACTCCAAGCAGAGCCTAAAACAACACAGTACTGGAAATAAAAATGGTTCATAGAGGTACAAAGTTGCTCTGTAGAGAAACACAGGTGGTTTGTATCTGCCTGTGTGCTGGTCAAAGTGCTGTGTCAGTGCTGGTAGCTGGCAGCGCTGAGACCTGGAAGTGTTGCAGCTGCAGTGGAGGAATGGCAGGGTGACGGTATTAGTCTCGCTCGGTTAGACCTGCATCTCCACGCTGCTGTGCCAGCACAAGAGGAAGTGCTGGAGGAACCTGCTGCTGGTGAGGGAGCAGGGCATGAAACACTCGGCTGTTTGTATGTTATCACACCGACCAGAGGAGCTGCTTAAACTAAGGTGTTGGAGGAGAAAAAATAAGTGTAGATGGAGAGGAGACATGAGCAAGTGTGGAGACTCAAAGCAGATTGACCATGAAAGATAAAAACACACAAAGCAGTTTTTCTACTGACTGAGGGGCTTTTCTGTGGATTATCTGAGTTGTATTTTGTGTGTTGGATTATTTTTTGTGATATTCAGAGTTGAAGGACTGAATTGAAAATGCTGTAATAACAACTTTGGAATGATTTGCTTTCAGACCTTCTACCTTAATACAAGGAGCACAGATGTAAACATGGAGATGCTGCTGACTTTCTACCGGCCCTCTGCTGGGCTGCAAGCTGTTTGAGCTACAGTGAGTTTCAGTGAATGTCTACAGTTATCTACAGTATTGCTGAACTTTAACATTTAGAAAGTAGCCGTGCAGCAAACATCTGGGCTGGGAACACCCCGGGTTGGGGGAATACCCTGATTACCCTAATTACTCTAAATACTCTGCTGCCAGTTAAAACTTCTGATGACCATCAGGAGGCGACACTTCTGGTTCCAACAAGAAGAAGTTTATAAGAAAATAAACATATTGGCCTCTTGATCTTTGACCTCAGTAAACATATTTATGATCAGCGTATGGTCTGAGTCACTAGTTTCAATTCTTAGTGAAATGTAAATGTAGTCAGAAGGTTACAAACTGACTGTTTTCAGTATAACATTCACTTCACAGAAGTCACTTACCAGTAGTGTGACCACTTTGACTGTGACTCCCTGCATGCCGTTCTCTATCCGGCTCTCCTTCAAGCTGCCGTTCAGGCCGTGAACCGAGTCCCAGGTCGCGAGCTGCAGAGCAACAGGACACAGACTGTAAACAAACGACGTACAGTTAACGTGTCAGTGACACCGTGAGATTAAATCAGTTCGTGTGTCCGTGTGTGAGTTGTCCTCCCAGGGAACAAAGAGTGGTGGAAACCTCATGCCGAGCAACCGTCAATTAAACAAATGCTGCCCAGCTCACAGGCGGCAATTTTACCATTTATTCCCCTGGCCTCATCAGATTTCAGTCTGCCGCTGCAAATTAGATGGAGACGATGAGGCCAAAAAAGTAAATAAATAAATAAAAATAACAGACGCAGCCTGCCAGCGAATCACTCCAGCGTGGCTTCATTCAGCACATTTTCAGCCACACACAAAACCCACCTGACCTAATTAGGTCCCAACAAAAAAGTCCAGCAAACCTCTAAAAGGCCCAAACACCCTCTCAGGAGATGAACTCAAAGAGCATCATGAGCTCATTCATACACTTTCAGACTGCACGTGCGTGTCAGACCATCAGAGATCATGTGATGTCTCACTTAAAGTCAGTGCACTGCGAATTTAAAACATGCGAACGTGAGAATGAAATGAAGCCCGATTGGCGCCACAAATGTAACAAACTGAGTCAGAATTTAGATTTTATGTGATACTGAATTACATTTGAATTTTAAAACTCATTTGAACTGCTTCATGTTTTTATAGTTTATATTTAATAACTCTTAAATGGGATAAATAGCTATTTTATTCAGAGAATTTTAGAAAACAGTTTTGTTTTTTAAATCAATCCATACATTTCTCACAAAGTCAAACAGTTTCAAACCCTTTTCCTGATCTCTGCCTTTCCACAGCTGATTTTCAGACCTTAAACAGGTGTGCTGGGATTAAAGCAAACAGCAAGCACCTGAGCAAAGAGTCTGGATGCTGCATTTCGTGTTTATTGAGCTCAGTTTGATGAGGAGGAGTCTAAATAATTCTATAATGGAATCTTGAAATTTTCTTGAAGTCAGACTCAGATGTTTAAATAAAGGCACAATAGGTGTTCTGGCTTCGTTAGCTAGCTTCTGTGCTGCGTGTGAGTCGTGACGAGCCAGCTTGACTGATGGGTACATATTCTGTTCTTATACGTTCAGGTAATAAATAGCAGCACAAAAATACAAACGAGCCTTTGTCCATCATTTCTCAGCACCACGGAGCCAAGTGGCTGTTTGATGGTTGTTCGGCAGCTTCCTTACATATACTTATCAAACAGCCTTTAATAAATGATTGCTTCACATAAAAGTCACCTACCTTCTGCAATTCAGGGAAATAAAAGCCCCGGCTATTTTATGGGGAGGAAAAAAGAATACAAACCAGCTGCAGTGTAAAAACTGTAAAATGTAAAACTGCAAATTTGGTAGTTTCCCACTGATTGCGTTGAATTTTTTTTTCTTTTTTACTTTTGCCAACCGATTCTTTTATTTGCAAGGTGACTGCAAAGGTCACCTGGTGGGAAGCAGCCTGTCTCCAAACTATCGTCGTGTGACTGGGACTGACTGCAGTCACTCTCAGATTGGCGAAGGTCTGTAATAATCACCATGTAATTTATAAACACAGACAGGTCACCAACATGTTGCTGTCAATCAGAGTCAGTCTGTGCGGATGAGTGCAACTCGTCTGCGATGCATCTCTTTTTACTGGGAGACTCAACTGGTTGCATTCTGGTTATATTCCTATCTTGAAGCACTGCTGCTGAGCACCTGTAACTTTGCAGTTATCTTGCTGTCCTGCTGCAGCCACGTCACTATTTGTGGAGGGATTTCAGCTTTAAATCTTTGAGATTCTGGCTGGACTCTGAATATAGATGATGTGAATTTCAGCAATGGATTTGTGATTTTTGCCAATTATCACAGTTAATCTGTTATTATGTGTGTAGAGCTTGAACACAATCATAAAAATCTGATTTTTATTCTATTTTAAATCTTATTTTGATTGACAGAAACATCTCCACATTCCTCTATGATGGACTCTGTCTACATCTTGGTTCTGTGGACTTATTTTCTAACAAGGCTGAGCCAATCTCTGACCTGAGTCAGAACAAGCTGCATTTCTCACTTTGATTTTTGAATCTTTGCCATTACAGCTTCTGCATCCATGTAGCTCTCTGTATTTGTCTCTGCTTTTTTTCCCCGGTTGTTTCTAGTCACCATGGAAACACACATACACAAACACACAAAAACAGCCTTATTTTTGCCCTTTCTGTGCAGGGAGTCAGTGTTTGAGCGTTAACTGGAGCTTCTGTTTGTTACTGAAGTAAGCCAACACACACACACACACACACACACACAAACACACACACACACACGGATTTATTGATCAGGTGTAGGCTGAATAGGTTTCATCCTCATGCACGTCTCTTCCTCATTAATCCCCGCTGCATCCGTCAAGCGTTTGCACACGTGGAGCAATTTTGATTCTTGTGAAGAAAATGCGGCACATGAAGCTCTCTCTTATGAGTGCACACTCATTGTATTGCACAATTAAACAAATTAGTTTATGAGCAGCTTCATGCATTATTCTAATAAGATTGTGGGGGAAAAAAAAAAATCAATAAAAGAAAAAAACAGGTCACTGCTTATAAACCAGAACGATGAGCTACGCTGTGTCTAATTTTAGACGACGGTTAAACGTGAAAGCGCTCTGTAATCTCTGACAGAACGTTTTAATTAGCGTCGTTAAGATAACACACGGCCTGCTTCGTCATGTGCAGAGCTGTAAACAGCCAGCCAGGGTCATGCAGCAACACACTGCCAACACGACCCAAACGCCTGCAACAAATTGCTTTGCTAATGATGATGCTGCAGTCAGATGTAACACAGCTGAGCACTTAAGCAGCTGAAAATTGCATCTTCTCAGGAAAGCAAAAATATATATATATATCAAAAATGAAATCTGTTAGTGTCGCTGTTATCCTTTGCCTTTTTTGAGATCTGGTATGTTATTATCTAATGCTACAAAGCGCGGTTAACATCTATAAACTTCTCAGGTGGAACAGACCGACACAGACCCCTGTCGTGCTACAGTCACACTAAGTGGTTGGTGACCGTGGCACATACACTTCAGAGACTTCAGTGGGAATTCTACGCTGCAGCTGCATCGTAACCGCAAACCCTTCTGAAACCCTACGGCATTATCTGACGTGCACCACCCTAGAAATGTCGGGTCAACGCAGTCTACAACTATTGCGCTCAGCCTGTTCAGTACTGTTGATTCCTTCTATGCATTTCCCGCTAAATTTTTGCTCCGACAGAAACTGACCACAACAATAAATCCCAGCAGTTTATTTGTTTCTATGAGCTGTCACCAAGCCATATTATTTATCAGATTTCAGACTGAACCCAGCTATAGGCTACAGTCATCCCTAACTGTGTGCCTTAACAAAATCCCTAAAAACCTATCTAGGGCTGGCTGCAGCCTCTAATATCGCTAGCCTCTAGCTTCAAGTGGACATTAGAGGAACTGCAGATTTTGTTTTTTGCAGCCCTGGGGCTTGTCTATTGGAAAAATACAGCTTTTGATGGCTGGATTTAGTTTTCCATACCAAAAACTGATAAGTGCTCCCAGCCATCAGACACAGCTGATGTTTACAGTTTATATAGAGAATAGGGACAGCTATAAGGAAGGAGTTTGCCAAGTCTAATAATCTGTGTCACACAAAATCACATATTTGTCTCAAAGGGCTTTGCAGCCTGTACAATACACACTTTCTGCTTATGCCCCGCAAACAAACATGACTACATGATTTCAAGATGAGAGAAACAGAATGAGAGCGACGCCGAGGCTGATGGAGACGCAGCGAGAGCGAGGGTAAATGGAGATGAGAGGAAGGAGGCGGAGAAGGAAAGAAGGAGGGAGCGCTTGTTTAATAATCATGGAGCTATTCTGAGCACCGCTGTCCTTTAGATGATCTCAAACCCTCGTTTTTCTTTATGTGTGTGACACAGTGGGGGTGGTCTTCATTAACTCACAGACACACATAAATAATCTCCACAGTTTGAAGCACCAGCTCCGCTTCGAGGCTTCCCTTTTTTTTTTTGAAGTGTTGGACCATCGCAGCAGCCGCTGAAGTCGACCAAGAAAGAAGAGGAAGAATATCACGCAGAAAGGCTAAAACTGCGTGCCCAGCAGTGATGAATGCTTTCTGTTCCCTCTGGATCTTCAGAGTGACAGTAAAACACTGCAGAGTTGGTGGGACGTCTGCTGCCTGGAGGGCAGAAATGGGACTTTTACAGTATGTGAGATGCCATCGCTGTCCCCAGCACATTATTAATTCTGTTAGTAGCACACACTCGTAAAGCAGATTAGGCAACTGTTGTTGAAATAACTCCATGATTCATGTTTGGTGGTTCCTTTAATGTCCTACAAATGTAATACTTTAGGCTTCGCAGGCTCTTAAATTGCATTAAATTTTAATGCTACAATGAAAACTGTAATTTTCTTTTAAAGGGGTGTCATGTAGCCTGCTTACATTTTATAATCCTTCATTTAATACTTTTCTTTGTCCTGTTTCACTCGAGTAAACACGTAGCCAGCACATGATTATATGTAATACCTCCCAAAATGAGGAATAAATCAAAACTGATGCAAGCAGAAGTTTAAAGAAAAAGAACAAAGAGAAGATGATTTCCCGTGGAAGCTAAACGCGCTTAGCTGTGGTCTCAGCTGAGCTTTGGGTTTGGAGACGACACTATCTGCTGTAAAATCAAAGGGAAGTCAGGCGTAAAAAGAAAGGCAGGGATTGGATAGGAAAGGGGAAGGTATAACACAGTTAAACCACATGAGACGCCACGTCCACAACATCCAGAGTGGGTGGTAATGTTGGGAAAGGACTTGGGGCTTAAGGTGGCAGCTGCCAGTTTGTATGAGCTTCTGTGTCTCACTCAATAGACCAGCTGAGCCAGTGAATGCTGACAATACAGAAAGAAACCAATATTAGTTACATTTCAATAAAAGCTAGTTTACTTTTTTTTTTTTTTTTGGCTTAAAACACTGGACAGGAGCGTAATTTGTAAACCTGTAAGATTACACTGTGACTTGTGCTTGTTGAGTGCAGCAACACATTTAGCTATAGACTCAGACTGATGTGACACAGCCACACCATTCAAACCAAAGACAGGTGAAGTAAATAGCAATAATCATCTGTCCTGCTGGGAAACCTTCAGGCCTGGGAATGGTGTAGCTTCCACTCCCACAGCAGTGGTCTCTGCACTCTTCCACTGCTCAGGAATGACTGACAAGCATATAGAAAGGCATTGACTCTGCTGCCACATGCTGATGTGATAGAGCATCTGCAAGATGCAACAGAACAAGCCCGATCCACAGGACCCAAAGGACAAGGATTATAACAATTGTAAAATCAATTGTATGTTGTGGAAAATTTTAACTGCTGCTGCTAAGATCAAAAAAGTCAAATCACTTAAAGCTCCTCAGTCATATAAGAGAGTTATGCTTCAGCAAGAGGCAACAATGACAGAAAATTAGGCACGAATGAAAACAGACATTGCAGTGATAACGTCTCGGCTAAAGGTGGGTTGTAAAGTGGCTTGCAGAGGCAGCAGTAACTGTACGGCTTAAGTAGCATGCTCTCTATTTAAGGTTTGCTGGAAGACTTCAGCCCCAGAATCCTCCATGAAAAGTCCTCCATCTGTAATTAAAACAAACACTGAAAGATCGCCCCCTCTTGGCTTTGTGCAATAAAAGCGTCCAACAGATTTTTTTTTCTCTGATTTCAGCTGGTGGATTAACTGTATTCCACCAAAGTTTTTTTTTTAGGATGAAATACGTTGCTAATCTGAGCTCCTGATGAGTGAAAGAGTTCGCTGAATCACATTTTTAGTCAAAGCTCGACTCTGCTTTTCGTTTTTTTCCATTTTTGCTGTTCGCACTTTTTACTGCACTTGAACAAAACTAAACTTTGCTGTGAAGAAATAATGAAGACAATTTGTTCTGCACCAAAGAGGCCGAGCTGCACATCACCGTGAACAGACCACCAATAATTCCTGACAATTATTAGATTATTAATAGCAGAAATAGATTTTCCAAAATACCAGGCAGTCCCAGGCGTACGGCCTGTCTTGCTAACTGCAGCTCATTTTGCTGACTTACGGCAGCCATGTTGCTCTGTGCTGCGAGAGGAGCTGGTAATGAGAGGGCGAGGAGACAACAAAAATATGAGGTATGCTCCGAGAATCTGCCCGAGGGACGTTTACAGGATCGGCACATTCCACCATCTGCACGGAGCAGCAACATATCTGCTCTTTCTTTTTATTCAATTAATTCATATTTATGTTCCTTGATTTCTTTAAAACACTCTCTAAGTAAACTGGTGATTCAAATAAATACACAGGACTCCACAAACCAAGTCGGGTCGCACAAAAGTGAGTCCAGAGGGAGCAGATACTGTGGAGGGGGGGTTCAAATATTAATAACGCTCCTAATGTTATTTATCTTTCTGTAATGAAAGGAGTTGGAAAAGGTTACATTGGTCTTAAATGTTAACACACACAAATGCAGTCTAATGGAAAGTAATATTGCTAAGCATAAACCTTTAATAAAAGAGACTCTATGGCTTTTCTACAACTGCCAATACTTGGCTAAAAACACTTTGTCAAAGAGTAACATTAATATTGTGGCGTTACTATCTCGGTTTTATGGAGACAAAGATTTAGGCTGATGCAAATGGTACACAAATACCTGCTAATCAGTGCTCAGCAGCATCCAAATAAAATCTGAGAATTTCACTCAGCAAAACTGCAGCTCAGACTTCTTGGAGGGTAGTTTTGTACAATTAACCACACAGGAACCATATTATTTGTCCACTAATTTCACTAAAACAGCTCCAAAAGGCACCGACAGCACAAACGCGGTCCAGTTCATGAGAAAGTCTTTAAAGGTTTCCATCACTGTACCGCCCACAGACAGGAAGGCAGTAAAAAAACGGGACTTGCATTACAACTTCATCTGCTTGATTCTGATTGGGCACGGAGTGATGAACTGGCTGCTTTTCATTCAGCTAAAGTGGCTGCAGCCTTTCTTCTCTCCCGCCTTGCAATGATTAGGTCGTGAATACGCTCGACCTTCATTGAATTCTTCAAAAGTCTGACTGCAAACATTGTTCCAAAGGAAACTTCATCACGGGGCTTCGTCCTTTTCTTTTTTTCCTTTCTTCTTTTTCTTCCTTGTCCGGATACTGAAGCGACCATAGCAGTAATTTACTGATTCAAATCTTCACGGCCTGCAGCTTCACCTTGTGGGACGTCTACTTGGCAGGCTGCTAAACATCAAATAGATATTCTGAAAATTATATTCTGAAGTCCCCCATTCTCCCCAAGATTGCCTTTAATGCAGATAAATGGGGAGTTCGGATGGATCCAGCAAATGTTTGGTCTTATACGGATCTGGAGAAATGGAGGCTCAACATTTTTTCTTTCGTTGTGCTCATCAAAGTAAAAGCCACACAGAAACCAGGACACAAGGTTTAAAAAGATGAACACTGTACTAATTTACAGGAAATGCCAAATAATGACGCAAAGGCTCATGACGGCTGCAGCATTGTTCTGCACTGGTTGGATTTTGTTGGCGAGCTGGTGATTGGACTCGACTCGGTGACTTTTGGTTAGGTTTCAGTCTCTGGAGAGGAGGTTTCAATTTAAAACAGACTACCTGATGAAGTGGAGCTTAAATCAAATCCCTGTCAATTCAGAAATCCTCAGAAACACTTTATATAGTGTTCACTTCCCATCCAGTTTCTGCCTTAACGTCGCGCTCTCCTCCCCGTGGAGGTCAACGTGGCGGATAAATCTCTACCTCACTCACAGCGCCGCTGCTCATGCATTATTCCCGTCCTCTCCGCTTCTTTCCTTTTCCTCAAATGTCAGGCCTCTTTTCCTCTTTTCCTCCCTCCTGTCACCCAAAAGGCTGCACAGGCTGTATTTCTCTAACTCACTCCCCCGTGGACAGCTGAGTGAAATGCCAGCATTTGCTACCGTTTCTCACTTCCCCCTCACCCCTTTGCTTCGACCACCCCCATTTTTTTTTTTTATTTCCACACCTTCACCTCCTCCACATCCCTTTTTTGATTAAAGATTTAAATTGACTTTTATAGGGTGAGATTTACAGCACTGAACCCATCTTCACTTAGCTGTCACTGCGGTATATATGTCCCAGAGATGCCCTGTCAGTCACACAGTGTGGGCGGTTACTGTAGCGTTTTCTTACTTCTGTAATTAAGTGTGGGTTCCTTGTTTGTCTATCTGCAGTAAATCATCTTCTTCTGCTTATCCGGTAACACTTCACTGAGTCTGTCCACCCAGAGCTGCCAGGCCTGGACTCACAATAATCAAAACGAGCTTCCCCTTTTCATTCAAGTTTATTAAGGAACTGAAGCGCTCTGATATTCGGATCCATGCCTGTACTTTTCACTGATAACACCTTTACATTTCAACCTTTTTGAAATTTGTTGAAACCTCCAAAAAAAAAAAGCTTATTGGTTGGACGTGTTGTGCTCCACACCATTTTTACACATATTGACTCAAGTAAGAATAAGTCAGTGTGAGTCGTGGGGTGAGTGGGTCTCCTTACTTATATACTGAATAATGTGCTAAATGTTTTGACATAAATGTGTAGCTGTGTCAGAGTATCTGTTTGCAGGGCGGCTCCAGCGGCCCAGGAGCTGCAGATGGAAATCGACGACCATCTGAATCTGAAATCTCTTCTGCATGTGCGAGACGATTCCCCAGCTGTGACGGTTCAGCTCAGGGGTATTGAACATGTGGCTCGTTTTCCCGTCTCCAGCGGCTCCCTGTGACACTGACATAAACTAGATGAAAATGAACAGTGGACTATTTTTAATTTTTATTCATCACTGCTGCACTGATTTGCATTTCTACACACTTTTACCAAATCTAAAAAAAAAAAAGTGTTTTGATGCGTGCGTCATCGCCTGCATCTGTCACTTTATCCTTTTCATTTTGCTGAACCTCAGTAGAAACCAACAGTTAGTCGAGTCCCCTGTGGAGGCAAACTTGTGCGATTGATGAGTGACTGGACTTTAATCAAAATTATTATTTTTTTTTACTTTTACTGTTGTCAAAGCTGCTGGGCTGCTAAATGTTGAATTCATTATCAAACATGTATTTTGAGTGGTTTATATAAACACAGGTAGGACTGAAAAAGGCCCCCACAAAAATATGGTGCTATTGTAATTAAAATGCAAAGTTAAAGTGCACCGCAGAGTAATTACTTATTAAATTTTTGTTATGCAGTTATTCATTAAAAAGCAATTATTCACACCTATTAGTAATGTTTGCTAATTTATATTTAATAGGCTGTGTGACTTTCATTAAATATATTCTGCGGCTGCATGCAGATTTTATTGATCCCAAATGGCTCTTCTGTTAGTGAAGGTGGTGACCCCTGGTGTAGCTGCTACTGTACATGCATTTGTCATCCAACCAACCATCCATCCACTTTCTTCTGCTTATCCTTTTCACTGTCGCTGGAGGGGGGGACTGGAGCCTTTCCCAGCTGTCACAGGGCGCCACCGCACTGCCCCCATCATGGTAAAAATTAGGCAAGTATTGATCCTGTTGGTCTGATACTGATTACAACACTGGATCGGTTATCAGTGCTAACAGACTGATCTAAGGGTTCTGTGTTACTGAACCATCTTAACTTTGACTAAAGGCGCTGACTCACGGTGAGTCTGCCAATGTTCGGTGACATTTGGGCCAACAAACATTTGCTAGTGCCTGTTTTAGTCAGGACTGCCCTGTTAGTCTCATCTGGAACGGTATTTTATCTTCCAAGGTATCAGTAAACTTCACCCTGGCTTGACTGTGAAATCTGGAAATACTCAAAGTGAAAGTACCTTGAGGAAAGAAAAAAGTGGCACTAATCGGAAACATTCTGCAGTAAAAACGAATCCTGTCCTGCTATAATAATGAATGCACAACCATGCAGAGCGTGCACACATGAACTGTGAAAGCAAAGTCTGTATGAAGAGATTTTGCTGAAGTAAACAGATTTTCTCCAAGGACAGACAAACACAGTGAGGTCAAGTCTTCTCTCTCTCTCTCTCTCTCTCACACACACACACACACACACACACACACACACACACACACACACACACACACAC
>JAVDPK010000927.1:86289-122215 GCA_034780415.1 Cichlasoma orientale | reverse complement strand
TGGCACAGGACAAGAACACAGGTCAAAACTAAATATAACTCAAAACGCTGGGTCCAGGGACCCAGGACCATGACAGTACCTCTGTCTGCTGTCTGCCAGCACTGCCGTGGCAGGTGTACTGTATCAGAATGCCAACCCCAAAGAACACCTTGTGTTCAATGGAGGGATGGAGTGTGCACCTGACTAAATTACACCCTATTACACCCTGAGAACATGTTCCAAGTCTACTACTGCCTATGTTGGTTAGGTAGTTGTGTTTTTGTGTGACTTTGGTGTTCTAATACATCAGTTGAAATCCAAACGTGTTAATCCTTTGAGGTCTAATGCTAGCCCTAACCCTCTATTTTGGATAAAGGCAAAATAGTTGTTTTTGGAAAAAATGGCATTATTGGCATTATGCACCAGGACCCATTGCACCAGTGTAGGGTCTGACAATGGGCCCAAGGATTTCATCCTGATACCTGATGGCAGTCAGGGTGTTGTTGCCTAGCCTGTAGAAGTCTGTGTCCCTCCATGGATATGCCTCCCCAGACCATCACTGACCCACCACCAAACCGGTCATGCTGAACGATGTTACAGGCAGCATAACATTCTCCACAGCTTCTCCAGATCATTTCACATCTATCACATGTGCTCTCATGTGTGAAAAGCACAGGGCACCAGTGGCAGATCTGCCAATTCTGCTTCTATGGCAAATGCCTATCGGACTGCACAGTGCCGGGATGTGAGCACCACCCTCATGAAGTCTGTTTCTGAGTGTTTGGTCAGAGACATTCACACCAGTGGCTGCTGGAGGTCATTTTGTAGCTCTGGTAGTGATCATCCTGTTCCTCCCTGCACAACGGAGCAGATACCGGTCCTGCTGATGGGTTAAGGACCTTCTACGGCCCTGTCCAGCTCTCTCAGACTAACTGCCTGTCTCCTGGAATCTCCTCCATGCTCTGAGACTGCACTGGGAGACACAGCAAACCTTCTGGGAATTGCACGTATTGATGTGCCATCCTGGAGGAGTTGGACTACCTGTACAACCTCTGTAGGGTCCAGGTATGGCCTCATGCTACCAGCAGTGACACTGACCATAGCCAAGTGCAACACTAGTGAAAAAAAAGTCTGAAAACTTGAGGAGGGAAAAATGTGAGTGGCATCCACCTGTGAAGCTGTTCCTGTTTGGGGGTGGGGGGGCTGATTAAAAAGTGTTCTTTTAATTTTTCTGAGCAGTGTACATAAATGATATTGTTCGATCCTGTGTCTCTTTGGAAAATATAGTGATGTATCTCAGGATGTGAATATCCTGCCCAGATTAATGGCACATTACATCACATACAGAGCGGCACTAGTCTACATGTGTACAGAAGAAACAAATGCAGAGATGTGACATTGAGTAATAAGATGCTAATAATTAGCACAAAATAAACCCTTATGTTGTGTGAAGCGACTCTTTAAAATCAACACCAGGAACCCCAAACCACTGGTGAGAAACTGAACCAATTAACAGTGTCATTTAGTCATAACTGAATAGTTCTTAACTCTCCTCATTTTGCTGCATGACCCATTAAGCACTCCCTGCAGGACCCCTGACAGTCCTCACACCCTACTTTGATAACCACTGCAGCTAAATCGGGCCCCTATTAGAAGCTGAAGAGGTTATCTGTCTGCTGTAGTCATCCCAGCGGGCGCCCTGCGTCTGATTAAAAACAGCAACTTGCAGACACTCCCTCTGAGGATAGTGGGCGAGAGCATAATGTCTTCTGACACACGTTCAGCCGCTGCTGCCCATCGAAGAGGATGGAAAGAATACCACTCCCCGCCACCCCACCCCCCCCAGCCGTCCATGGGAGGGCGATTTACCGACAACAAATTGCTGGGAAGACACATCAAAAGTCAATGAGATGAGAAAAGTGAGGACGGATAGATGGGATAACACGCGGGGGAGGTCTGAAGAATCAGAGTGCTGCAGTACAAGTTTGAGGGGAAAGAGGGAAATAACATTTCAATCTCTATCAGGCCTGATCTGGAGGAGGGAGAGGGGAGTGGTGCGTTTCATCTGTGGGGAAAATTTGCTTTGAGAAATGGCCCTGGGAGGAGAGAGGAGAGGCATGGACAGCAAAGAAAGATGGAGATGGAGATTCGGATAACACCAACACTGTAGGGGGAAAATGAATTGAGTGTGTATGCGTGCTGAGAGCTGGTAGCCGTTATCGCACCTGCAGCCAGAAAAACATCCACCTGCACGTCAGAAACTCCGGAAAACTTTCCTGTGTGTGATCAGCCTCATCTTTATCCCCCCCAAACACATTTAGACTGCCTAAAGAAATAAGATGTAAGATAAACAGTGCAGTCCGCTGTCTGTGTTTCCGGCTCAGTCGGATCTGTCCTGAAATGGACACATTCGGCAAGCAGGCACGACGCGATTGCTGAAGGGAGATTCGAGAGACAGTCTCAATTTCTGCTTGTAATTAATTTTGTTTGCAAAGCAGGTGCCAACTTCATTCTGCCCTGACACGGACCATCGGCACCACCAGCCTCGCAGCTTACCAGCCAGTGAGACCGGAAACCGAAATCGTGCATCGTCACGAAAAAGTTTACATCATGGTTACAATTTGTGCTTTCAGCCACTAACTGCACAGTAACAGTTAATTAAAGGAAAGGAAATAGTTCAAGTGTAAATGATGCTGCACATCGAGTACTTTGTATCCCAGCAGAGCAGAATCATGTCATAAATAAACTCTTTCCGTGGCATCAAATAATGCAGTTTTTTCTTCTCCAAATTACAATCAAGATGTCCTTTTGCATCAATGGCTGATACGGAAACATATTTACTGTTAGCATGTTTCACGGCTAATATGGCTAACCAGTGCGTTCTCATTTCTATGAAGTCTGATGCTGTCGGCATCTGACAGACAAACGCAGCGTGTCCTGCAGAGCCGCTGCTGTGAAACATCAACTCGGCACATACGGATGCCTGGAATGGACACGCTGGCATCGCTGATGTGCAGTGGGAAGTGTCATTTCTCAAGATGCTGGGTTAATGTAGTCTGAGTCGTCTTTGGTGGAAAGCAGTATTTGATGCTATGGGAAAAGAGCATGTTGGGTTAACACTACAGAAAGTTTTGATTGTTTGCCTAGTGAGTTACTGTCATCTCTTGTGCTTCAGTGGAACCTAAACTCAGCTGGCTGTGAGAAAAACTAGGACAGCACTCAGAGAGCAAATGCCCCTCACAATTTTAGAGAAATGATCTGGATCTGCACCAAAATTCAGTCCGCCATGTTTCACAAACGCTGGCCTGCTACAGTGTAGTTATCCAATTTTCCTAGAAGGCAGAAAAGCTTCGGTAACCCCTGAGATTTGACTTTGCCTCAGTCGCTGTAATTTCGGTAATGTTTACCCCTTTTTCATGAAGGCGTTGTGCATGATGTGATGTAGTAGCCTACGCTGAAGTTCTTGCTGTGAATCTGGTTCAAACATGAACGGCTGGATTTTGCTCCTGTAATAACTCAGGAGGGAAAATAGTGGTTGGAGACGAAGACGAAAAATTACTGCAACCGTGTGCAATAAAATTGTGATGTTGCTGCCTTTAAAATGAGACCGTGACCACCTGCAGTCAAGTGACTTTGGTGCATCAAGACGGCACTAAGACGGAGTCAGTCTGTGACTGACTGCGATCAGGTTGGCAATTGCATGCCATCTGTCTGTGATTAACTGTAATAAATCAACTAAAATCACAAATACACAGAAATTTGCTGTCCCATTTTTAGTGTGGCTGATCCTGACACTGGAGCTGTGGGGTAAACATTTTTCTTCTGCTAGTTTGTTTTCAATAAAAGAGGCAGAGACAGTAAATAAAGTCCATTTTCATCATGCATCATGCGTTTTATGGGCAGAATCAGCTTCACTGCAACAAAAACTAAAGTATGTACGTGTGATTTTATTTTGGAGTTTGGATATATTATCAATACTGCATTTGCAAAAAGTAAAATATGATGTGGGCTTTTTTGTTTAGGAGCTCGTTGAATGGTTTCATGCACCTCACATAGGCTCTGCAGCCAGTTGCTGTCCAATAGGATTAAAGTTAAGGTGGAATGCCTCTCCTAGATCGACTCTGTAGTCAGTGTAACTAACCAATAACTCACATTGCAGGGCGAGCAGACCAATCAGAGCCCTGAAAACGGCATATGTCAGAAATAAGCTGGAAAGAGGTGCTGCAGTAATGTGAAGATGAACAAAACTGTTTTCTCTCTGAGGATTAAAGAATGTAAACTTTTCTAAAAGAGCCACAAAACTAAATGATGAATTATGAAAGAGCATAATGTGGGCACTTCAAAACTAGGTACAGCTGCTGGCTAAAATCTGAAGACGCTCAGAAGATCTACATAACCGTAGAAGCTGGCAAGCACCATCAGCAAGTACACACGGCAGATACAGCACGAACAGCACACAACAAGCGCCTTATTGTGTGCTAAAAAGACTGAAATAGGACGAAGCTTCAGGCCTGCGGTATGTTGTCATCACTGACCTCCTTATTGTTGTGTTTGTGCTGCTGACTCTTCCCGGCTGCATTTACACACAATGTGTGGAAGCTGTCTAGATCCATTTTACATACATGCTGTGAATACTGTATGTATACGAAGCACTTTAAAAGGTACACAATAGATCCTACATGAGAGGGTTACACAGCAGGAGGCCTTCATTATGTGTTTTAAGCGGTTACTGTATATTAGAGATAGATTTCTGTTCTTGTGGGGGTGGGGTGATATTGATAAATATTGGTGTGGTGGTATGTGTGTGTGTGTGTGAGACACTGTGTGAGAGAGAAGCTCTGGGCCTGTTTTCTCCTAATGGCCATTATGCAACACAGGGGGACTCATAACTCAGATGGAGAAGCCAGGTGATTAAATCTTCATTACTGCAGCAGCAAGTGCTCTCAGTATGTGTGTGTGTGTGTGTGTGTGTGTGCAACCCTAAAGAGGCACATGGTATCTGCAAGCTGCTAAATCATCTAAATTGTTATGCATGTTTGTAAAAGTGAGGATAAATAAAACCCCTCATGCGTGCACATGTTTCGCAGAAAGGTGTGATCGTGCGCTCCGTCGGCTCGCTGCTTTTTACATTTATTAGACAGAACACGGGGTAAAAAAAAAAAAAATCTGTGGGTGCTGCGTGTTTTCAGCACAAATCAAAAGCTGATTTGAAGTGAGACTCCCCGCAGCGATTTCCCACTCAAGTCAGAGATCTTTCATTCAAAGTGAAAATGAAAAAAATCACCTCCCCCATCTCAAAACTGTAAACCTATTTTCAAATGAAATTAAAAAGAAAAAAAAACAGATTTTTTGTCTTTATTAGATCGCAAGCGTGCGACTGTTTGTGTTAGTGAAACGAAAACACGATAAACACGATAAATGTGTTAATTCACTTCAGTCCTCGTGTCCACTTCTTGTCTCACGTGTCATTTTTCTTCTTTTCACCTCAGTTTCTTCTTCATCATTTCCAGTGTTATTAAGCCTGCAGTCTGTCATGACCATGTAACTCCATATTTAACCACACACAGCAAACTGTCCCAATACTGAATGTGTGCACTGTACAGGTGAAAGAAGCTAATAATAACTAATATTATTCAGTGAGATAATCTGGCTTTCATTAAGCGAAACACCGACGGCGCGTTGCTGCTGAGGTCAAGGTGACGCAGTGATGTCACGCAGATGGTTTCATTATATTTCCTGCTCCTCCGTACTGATTAATCTACTGTAAGATAGCACCGGCGTGTATTTACAGGGAGATGATTTTAAATTAAAATCTCATCCATCCTGTTAAATACTAAGTGCTTTAATGGCAGTGGATGAGTGTTCACACTCCTGAACCGGGGCGCTGCTAATCGAGGTTACCGTAATATGGTTAAACAACTTTTTCGCTGATTGGAAAAATTAATGAAGTGAGAAGTGTTCGCGCACGCTTTCTGCTGCATGAATGATGGCTGCCTTCATTCACAACGCTGCGCGTCTGACTTGCTCAACAGCTACGAATCCCACGAGAAACTGACGGTGAAAACTTACATGGTGATACTGCTGTTGTCGAATAGTTTTTAATCTTTCGTAAAATCACTGCACGGTTGTAGGTCTCGTATTCCATGTTGTGTGTTTTGACTTTGTATAGTTGCTACCTTGGCCAGACAGATTTGATATCAATGGAACTTACTGGTTAAATGAAGGTCAAATAAAACAAATAAATAAAATAAAATTTTCTCAGTGTAAACATTCGATATCTCTTCTATTTTCTATTGTAAATAAAATACGGGTTCATGAGTTTTGCAAATCACTACATTTTTACGTCCATTTTATCCAGCATCCCAGATTTTTTTGGAACTGGGGCTTCATACTTCTGCTGGGTGCATGCGTATCCAGACAAGTGCAGTACAAACATTATGCCAACATCCTGACAGCCAGAAGAAGAGCTACTCAGTTTGTTGTGTTTGGCTGAAAAACAGAAAAAAGTCAACATGAAAAAACTGGCGTTTGCTGCGGCTTAACGAGAAAAGGACAAAGTGCAGTACAAACATGAAAACAGAGACTGTGCATGAAACGAGCGAGCAGTTTACTTTCTGTCATTTACTCAGTCGACCCCGGAGAGACCCCCGAGAATCTGGAGGGATGGGGACAGCTGCACATAGCTTTATGATCTTTAGTTAAGTCCTTCTTAACTAAACACACATGGGCAAAATTAACTGGCCATCTTAAATGCATCTGCAGCATCCTAAAAGATTCCTGGGGACTCTGTAATGCTGTTTAACCAGATTCCAACAGAGGGCGCTCCAGTTATCTAAGGCCTCAGTCCCCCTGGTAACCTCTGGTCATTACGGAAAAATTCATATTCTTTGACCAGTTGACAAGTGGTTGCAAAGAGGGTTTCTGCCCAAAAAAGCTCCTGTAATCACCAGCAGATTCCTGCAGGCGGCCATAGTTTGCATGGAAGACGCCAACTCATCTGAAAACACTAATTAACCCCTGAGCTGTAGTGAAACTTGAGAAAGTGCGATAGTTCACCTTCAGAGTAAAAGTTGTGCCTTATCAGTGCAAACACATTTCAAAAGGTGCAACTTTTACTTTGGAGGTGAACAGTCTACATTTCACAGTGTGACCACAGAGTCGTTTTTAAGTGTTTGCCAAAAAAAAAATCGGAGTTTTCCATGTAAAAAATTGGGAGATTTTTGGTGCTGCTCTGTAAACCACTTTCAACCAGTTTCACAGCGGTTGTGAGCAAAGCAGCAGCAACCACTCACCATCTGGTTAGGAAACACACATTTTTTTCCTGGCAACCAGCAGTTGCCGGCTGGTCTCTAGGCCCGTGTGCCTGGATCTTAATCTTTTCTTAAAAGGAATCAAAAATCCATCCTCTGTGCTGCTTGTTTCAGAATAAACCTTAATGGCAACTGGTGAGACAACTTCACAAAATAAGAAAGTTTCTCTGCTGTATCTGTGAATATTCTCTTTTTTTTTTTTTTTTTTTGAGGATGTGCTCTAATAGTAAATATTACATTCTGATAAATGTAAAAGATTTTGGCTCATAAAGTAATGTGCATTCATCATTAAACTCTGCAGCGGTGCATTTCAGGGTTGGTGGAAGGTGATTGGCTTTTTGAGAAAGGGGCGGGGCAATAATCATTCTCCTATAGATTTCTATCCAACATACTTTGAATGCAATTTCTCCACTTTATAATATCTCTTATAATATCTCTGACTGCACTCAGAGTAGCCTTAACGTGCTTTGGTTTTCCTAAAATTACACACATCTCTAACAAAGGAGACTACAGTCCAACTGTAGTCTGAATATAATTTGAATATCTGAATATAATTTTGACCAGTTTTTTTCCATAGGATTGGTGTGATGGATGGCTCTGTATGGGAGCTATTGTGAGGAAGCGAGTCAGAGGCCTGAAGCAGACCTATGACAAAGACTCATGAGTCACAACAGTTGCTAAAAACATCCAGATCTCAGCCCAACGCACGTTTTCTAATTAAAGTTTAAAGCGGTCTCGTCTTGTTTCACTTGCTGTATTTTTCCATCCTATAAGAAGATGATCATTTTTCCTGCCAGCTCAGCACCAGCAGATGAAGTCAGCTGACATTCATATCTGTGCTGTTACAGAGAGCAGTGCTATCAGACAGTGATCATGTAGCAGCAGCATTAACAGCAGGCCGGAGGACATCCTGCAGCAGTGTACATGGTTCTGAAAATAACCCTGAGTGGGCTGTAATGAGCTGCAGTGGTTGTAATGTGAATTGAGGTACATTGATACATGTACCTGTTATGGGCTTATGTACCGTTAACAGTGCTTTTGGTACTATAGTAAATTGTATGTTTTCTCATGCACAAACCTAAAAAAATGACAAATCATATCACTGCAAATACTGAAAAGTTTTAAGATTTCCTTCCTGGAGGAATTGCATTTCAAACCAACTGTAAAATCCACGCTTGAATTCAGGAAGTGTGAGTCATCGCCACAGTTTTCAGACTCTCTCAATAAAACTACTTATTTAAGATTAAATTAAAAACAAACAAACACTAATTTAGGTTTAAAACAGTTTAATAAAGATTGTGTTTTTTTGGGTTAAAATTATTTTCTTTTCAAAGTGCTGTTTTCATAGTTTGCCGGGTTAAAGCATCTCATCTGAAGAGTTTTACAAATTTAGAAAGATTAAAATTAAAAACATAAATAGTGTTCATGTATTGTCTTACAGCCTCTAGGTGCTCTTCTATTGACTATCAGCTCAGCCAACTGGCACTAAAAGCCAAAGTTTAGTTTCGCCATCCAGGATAAATTGAAGCAACGCCTCAATTTCGAAACCTGCCGAGGATCCAGGTGCGTTTTCCTTCTGTTACATCAGCAGTTGTTTACGCTTTGAAAAAAAATAACATTTCAGCACAGAAGCTGCATATGCATCCCCAGCAGGGCACAGGGGCAAAAAAATATAGTCTGAACATTTAATATTGTAAGAATCCAAAAGTTTAATGAAGCAATCAGAGCCTTTGTGAGGATATTAGAAACACAGGCCCGGCCGGGAGGGGTGGGCTCCGCTGCAGCACTTCACTACGGCCGACACCATGACTGATGACACTGAACTCCATCGACAGCAACACTAACAGCTCGCAGCGCTCCTCTGCGCGCTACAGGCCAACGCTGCTCTGAGCAAACACACTGAAATGAAGACCGGAGACTTTGTGGTTTAGATGTTTGTTTAGGGCCGTTTCCTCAGCAACAGGCCACGAAGGCCACAAGATTTAAGCTTTTTACCATCCACCAGGTCATTAGCGACCCACCTGGGGTTTGGATTCGGTTAATGTCGACCCCTTTTTACAGTATTTTTGACTCTTTAGAACAACCAATTGTAATGTCAAAATATATGAGGCTTCTTTTGAAATGTAACATCTTTATGTTTCTTAAAACGTGCCTGTTTAGCATGTGGCCAAAACAAAAGCCAACTTCAACCCCAGACAAGTCACCAGCGGGTATAAACGAATAAAAAGTGAAGTCTTTTTCATCTCTGGGAGGCTGTGTGTGTGTTCATGTCTTAAAGAGAAACTGCTGGGGGCAGACTGGGTGGCTTTGCTGTTTGTTTTCTTGCTTTTTAAGTTGGTGTGCGGCTTCCTGTGTGTGCAGCTGGATCATTACTGTGCATAAGTGCAAACCCAAAGTCAATCTGTGGATCCCAGTACTTACCTGCAGCCTACCTGCCTGCCCATTCTCTGCTGTTCAGCGTGGACCACTCACGGAAACCATCCTGCCAACCTGCAGATCGCCTCCCAACCACCTATCTTCCTAAACCAGGTGAGAACGCTCCCCATTCGCTCTCTGAACCTTTGCTTTGTCTCCCCCCTGTCATTCATTCGTCTCAGGGTCACATCTATGTAGTTCTTTCAGTGTAAATAAACTTATTGAGCTTCACATCAGTTGTGTGAGTCTGCCTTTGGGCTCCAGCCATTTTCAAAGTATGACACTGCTCATGTAAAGGTGTGTGTGTCAGTTACAGAGTGTGAAAACAAAAGGGTGTGTGTGTGTCATGGAGTGGAAGTGCGAGATGTGTGTCAGACTGTGCTGCAGGCCGCTTGCACTTCAGCAACAGAGCTTCATAAAAAGCACACAGAATGTGATATTGGATGGATAATCTAGCTGGAAACTTTCCATGAAAGTTGCAACATAGAAAAAAAAAAGAAGCTGATTCTGTGTTTTCCTCTTTACTGATCACAGAAAAGTACTCTGGGACTCTACAGGATAATGTGATGACCCTACAGGTTCATATTGGCTTCAAGTTTTAATTATTTTAATAATCAAAAATCAAACCTTGTAGCCTTTTCCCCCCGAGAGTGTGTTCTGCCACACGCAACGCCGACTGTTCATCTGTTAAAGTGACATGCTGTGAACTCACCCTCTTGATGTCCTTGCCGAAGGTCTCGCTGAAGCTGGAGCCGAGGATCTCAAACTGGACGTGAGAGTTGGAGCCATTGTCCTTAAAGTCCATCGTACCTGTCAGCCCTGTGATATTTCCCTGAAGAGGAGGATGACAGACAGAGAGGAGAGAGACGGGGTTTAAAGATCATGGCGGATAATCTTTGCCCGCCGGCTGACTGAACAAGGCTTCAGCTTGCTGTGGTTTCCCAGAACCTTTAGATTCCGCACTTTCCCTTTTATTACTGTCTAATCATCTTTAACTTGATCTATTTTCTTAAAGCGTGACCTGCAGTGGGTTTTTAATGTCTCAGGGAGACATTATAATTAATACGATTATATTTGGTTAATTTAGGAATATATTCTTCTCAATATTAATCCACACCTCATGTGTTTGAAAGTGATGTCAAGGTACAAGTGTCTGATATACAGATATATAATTGGCTTTGATGAAACATTTCTCTGAGACCCTGAGAATGACAACTTCCTGTTTTATCAATGGGCCTGTAAGGCCTCTTTTGCACTGGATACATTGCCAGGTGCAGCTGTTCCAGATCATGAGGAAACTGTGTTTTTATTCTGCAGCTAACATATAAGTATATGTTAAATATGACTATGCAATCATCAGATTTCTTTTCACTTCTGAAAATGTAAATGCAGAAAGCCCAAAAACCCACTCCTGGCTGAAAGAATCAAAAGAATAATTCATCCAGAAGGTGTTACCTTTCAAATGAAGATCATTACCGATTATTCTGTTAAAGATTTTCATGTGTATACGCCACACAGGTGAAAATTACCTATAAAAGGGAGAAGTGAGCATAACCCTGAACACCCTGCCAGTAATCAGGCAGCTGCTGATAGGTTAAAGAGGTAAGAAAAAAGGACCCCGGTGACCTCTGAAACACCTGCTGCTGCCCTTCCTGCATCTTTAATACCGGGCTGCATAACTCCATGATGACTGACACCTAAAATGTCATGAATGCACTGAATGCCATAAATCCCAGGGTGCAGCGGGAGCCAATAAATATAGACCTAAATATTTAATGACCATCTTTATCAGCTCCTTTATCAGTTCTGGCTGCTGTGCAGACCAATGAGATGCCATATAGAATATCATCAGAGCCTGACTGAATGAGTTCAGCTCATGACTGCAGTGCTGCTCCTATGAAAGGCCATGGATGAAATGTCACTTCACAACTTCCATCAGTTCATGTTGGATGTAAAGCAAGACTGAAGACAGTCATCACAGCAGGCAGCAAACTAAATGTTCCTCTGTCAGCAGCAAAGGTCGCGGTCATCGTCACCTGCAGGGAATTAATGTTTGAAAATGTTTGGCTCTTTCAAATATGTCTGAGTAAAAGCATTCAGCACACACACGCACACACCTGTCGGGGGGAAAAGGAAGGACGAAGGTTTTCGCATCTGTTGATGTGCTGAACAAAAAGTACAGATTGAAAGTGCTCGGCTTCTGCCATTTCTCACTCAGGGAACGCTGCCCTCTCTTTAAGTTATCTTCCATTTCATCAGCAAAGTAGCCGAGACTCGTCTGGATAATGATCAGCTGTGAGGTGGGGTGCGTACATAACAATCAAGCTGACAAATGACTGCCTGGCCTGAAAAAGAAGCTTTAAAGCTGGACGGCGAATGTCAGAAGGACGGGAAGATATCCAAAAATTGAGGGGAATTTTGAAGAGACTTTTTGAACTTTTCTGAACAAATATTTCCGTCGCTAATCAGCTGGAATATTTGCTGTGACATTTATGAAAATTATACAACTCCCACATTCAGATTCAGAAAGCCTCATTTATACTACAACAGGCAACTCAGTTTGAGAGTTCCCACTTGTGATAAATAAAGAAATTGAACAGTTTTAGTATTTTAGAAAAAATAAAATATTCAATATTTGTAATATCTGTAATTACAAGGTAGTAACAATCTATTATCTAACATGTCGGTGACAAATCGACCCTCCTTAGCAAGATCCTAAATTTTTGGGGTGACTTTTCACTTTGACTGCACCACATTAGAACTGTGGACATAAAAAAAGATTCCCTGCTCCATCAAATCAACATGCACAGGTCTGCCGTCTTCAACATAAAGAAAACATAATGCCCACATTAGATCAGAAGAAGTAATATTCAGTTAGTGGGATTCTGGATATTTCTGTCAATATCATTCAAAAACATGATGTATTATGAAGGGTATCATGGCCTATCTGCAGCCATCCCTGACAATGCAAGAAGGCGCGCTAATGAGCTCTGTGGTCGTTACCTCGATGCATGTCAGGAAAGCAAAGCGAGTTTTTTTTTTTTAATAAAACAGCCATGCGTGCTCTGAGGGACTCATCAGCACAACCAAAGAGCATCTTTCTCCAATTAGACCGTGAGAGCTGACTCCAGGTTGTTTGGTGCAATTTAGACGCATCTTTGATGTGCGATTGATTTTCTTTTAACAAAGGAGTTGCTTATTCTTCTATTTGAAAATGGTCGAATGTTCTCCTCGCCGTGCTCTCCCCAAGCTTCTTTAAATAAATCAGGCATGAGAAAACTTTATCATTTGGAAAGAAACCGAATTAAGGCTGTACATGTCGGTGAAAAAATCATCTTTTTTATTTCAGCTAAAAGATGTGCTTCATTAAAGTTTTTGTGGGAAAAAAAAGACGTGGACTAATTCATCAGTTAAATACTGCCAAACACATAGTTTCATACACTATATCAGGGCTTCAACAAGTGAATATGTTTTGGTCTCTCTTTACCTTCTGGATGGTCTCCAGCATCGACCAGCCTCCGTTCCAGGGCTTGGTGGACTTCTTGATGCAGTTTAGGCTGGCCATACTGTGCCACTTCCTGTCCTCCAGCTTCCTGTAGAAGGCGTTGGCAAGCATCAGCACGCTGTCATACAGGTACAGGTTGGATACCTGGTGAGACACCAAGGAGGATGAATAACAATGAGTCAACTGTTCAGGGCAACAGACTGAAAAACTGTCGGGGTCATACAATTCTAGTTTTATAGGCTTAAAGTGCAGACGCTCAGCTCTGAACCACTGACCGATTTTCAGGGGGTCAAAATAATGTAGCAATAATTAAACTGCTCATTTTAAGAAAACCTTTGCAGGCACTGAATGAGCTTTGCACCTTTGTGAGTCGTTGCCAGGCGTTTAGCACATCTGTCTTTGGTTATTCCAGTATTTCTTCTCTTTACCTTTAAAACCTCCGAGGTGGCTTTCACAGCATGTTCTGAGTCACTGTGCGCACTGTCCAGCACCATCAACTTAACTCTGCTGGATTCTGCTGAATCTGAGCAGAAAGTAAAGCTATAAATTGTTATACTATTAGTTCGAATCGACAGTTTATTTTGGTTTTGAATACTTTAAATCTTTTATTTGTGTATTGTTGTTATGAAAGCCCCCTACTGGTCAAGATGTGTTTTGGATATTTTGTATGATTTTTTTTTTTTTTGCACAATACTGTATATGAACTAGAAACAACATTAAAAAGATATGCTGCAATCCCAATTTGTGGCATCATATTTCATAAGCACTCTCACGTCATCTTAAATGTGACAGCTGAGCTTATTTGATTGTTATTAAGCTGAAATATCATGGAGCCTGCAGAATGGTTTCATGTGCCACTGAATTACAGATCAAAGAAATGTCCGGCACTGAAAGCAGGCGGCACTGTGAGCTGCTGTGACTACACTATATTGCCCAAAGTATTTGTGAGGTCAGACACTGATGCTGGACGAGAAGGCCTGGCTCACAGTCTCTGCTCTAATTCATCCCAAATGTGTTCTATCAGGTTGAGGTCAGGACTCTGCAGGCCAGTCAAGTTCTTCCACACCAAACTGGCTCATCCATGTCTTTATAGACCTGATTTGTGCACTGGTGCGCAGTCGTGTTGAAACAGGAAGGGGTCATTCCAAAACTGTTCCCATGAAATTGGGAGCTTGAAATTGTCCAAAATCTCTTGGTATGTTGAAGCATTAAGAGTTCCTTTCACTGGAACTAAGAGGCCGAGTCCAACTCCTGAAAAACAACCCCACACATAACCCCCCCAAACTTTACACTTGGCACAGTGCAGTCAGACAGGTACCGTTCTGCTGGCAACCGCCAAACCCAGACTCGCCCATCAGATTGCCAGATGGAGAAGTGTGATTCATCACTCCAGAGAACACGTCTGCTCTAGAGTCCAGTGGTGGCGTGCTTTACACCACTACATCCAATGCTTTCCATTGTGCTTGGTGATGTAAGGCTTGGATGCAGCTGCTCGGCCATACAAACCCATTCCACGAAGCTCTCTACGCACCGTTCTTGAGCTAATCTAAAGGCCACATGAAGTTTGGAGGTCTGTAGTGACCGACTCTGCAGAAAGTTGGTGACCTCTGCACACTATGACCTTCAGCATCCACTGACCCCACTCTGTGATTTTATGTGGCCTACCACTCTGGGGCTGAGTCCCAGTCACTTCCACTTTGTTACAATCCCGCTAACAGCTGACTGTGGAATATTTAGTAGTGAGGAAATTTCACGACTGGACTTGTTGCACAGGTATCATCCTATCACGCTGGAATTCACTGAGCTCCTGAGAGCGACCCATTCTTTCACTTAGGTTGGTAGAAGCAGTCTGCATGCCTAGGTGCTTGGTTTATACACCTGTGGCAATGGAAGTGATTGGAACTCATGAATTCAATGATTTGGATGGGCGAGTGAATACTTTTGGCAATATAGTGTATGCTCAGCTGCCCTTCCCTCGGTCTCTGATCATCTTGTTTCTTCTTGTGCCCAGGGTAGTTGTTCTTATTATACCTTTTTCAGGTCTGCTTGGAGTCTGCCTGCTGCACATGTAGTTTGTGCACTGCAGACCCAGTGGTCAGAAAAAATGTCACGGCACATGGACATCTGATGATGGCCCAAGCAGATCCTCGAATATCCATTCACAGAAACTAAGACTGGCAAAAGTCTCTTAGGTTCAGACATTTTCCTCAGTTTTTGCCTCTGCCTCCTTCTCAGATACATTTGCCTATTGATATCCTGTGTGCCAAACCCAGTTTGCCCAGTAAAGACAGACTTTTGCTCAACCCTCTGAGTGCTTATTTCAGCTGGACTTAACTTTCCCTCCTTCATTCACTCCATTGTTTCAGGCTTGACAGAAATATAGAATAAGATGTGCTCACACTCTTTGCACTGTCCTGATGTAACCTGAATTTCACACTGCTTGAAATTGAAATTCTTCACTTAATCCAGAGTGAATTCCTTGAGAAGTTACACGACTAAAACAAACAGGAAAAAGGAAAATTTGGGGTAAAAAAAAGGTGAAAGGAAAGCCACGGCAGAGACACCTGAGCGAAAGAAACAAGGGAGGAGAAAAGAAACCAAAGACAGAGAGAAAACAGAGAAGACAGAGCAAGTGTGACCTCGGTGTGTCGACCCCACTGTGATGTCGAACATTTCGTGGAAAACTACAATCATCTCCACAAATGTCAAAATCAGACAGGATAAAAAGACAACATTTGTCAGGGTGAATTACAGTAATTGTTCTGTTTGCCGTCTTTAAATGTCAGCCACACATCACGGCGCTTTTTCACCACTGGGAATAATAGTCAGTTACTCTGTGTGTGTGTGTGTGTGTGTGTGTGTGCGCGTGTGTGTGTGTGAGTGTCTTTTCTATCCAGTTGACTGTGCATCCTCTGTATGCCAGTTAGAGATTGCATGCAGGCAAATTTACTGGAATGAGTCCAACTTGAATTGGTTGTGTTATTATTCACGAAGCAAACTTAACAGTGACGTGTAAAATTGAAACGCAGGCTTGGCTTTCACAAACGACTGCAACAGCAGAAATAAAACTAAAGTTTGTGGGGCTGTAATGCAACACAACTATGCTCTTCATCACGACACTGAATGGAAACGGCGGCCTTTTCTAAAGACCTCTCAGGCTCAGCTTGTCATGGTCGGCTTTCACTGTGATCTGTAAATTATAATGTACGCGCAACGGCAGTGCGCTCAGTGAATGTGGAAAAACAGAGATATTGTTTTAAAAATGTTGTTTATTTATGTCATTGCTATGGTTGCAACGTGATGACAAAGGAGGCCTTTGTCACGTGTCACGTGTGGATCCACAGATCCACACGTGACAGGCGACACGTAACAAAGTGTCGCCTGCATCTCCTCATTAAACACAAGGTGCCCTTTGGTACTGGTGGTGCTTTGGATGCAGCTACTGTATATTGGCCACTGAGATATAACGGACACGTTTAGCAGACACACAGAATCTTCATAAGGAGGTTGGAGGTGTGGGCCACGTTCCAGCCAAGAGATCCTGGTTCCTGTCCACAGCCATAACCTTTGCATTTTGTTTGAGGTTTCCCTTCTTTATTACTTTCAGTTCTATTCACTGGTTACATTTAGGCACTAGGAACTAAAACAACATAAATTCCTTTGGAACTACTTGTTTAGCTTTAGGTAATACAACCTGTTTGCTTAATCCTCTGAGGTGCAAATAATTGCTAGTGATGCCCCCTAACCCTAAGCCTAACCCTAAGCCTAACCCTAAGCCTAACCCTAAGCCTAACCCTTTGGAATCTGAACAAATACATTTTGTTCTTTTTTTGGATTAAATCTATTTACTTTTCCCCCAGAACAATTATTTTTGATGGTCCCCAACAGATGGGGTTAGGGTTAGGCGTCATCACCAGTGACCACTTAGACCTCAGAAGGTTAAGGTTATGGAAAGATTATGGTTTGGGTTAATATATGCCCCTTAACAACAGTAACTCTGATGACTCGGAATTGGCCATTCACTCTCACTTATGCCATAACTCATCATAAATTAGCCACTACTTTGACAGAGTAGTACTGACTCCCCAGAGATGAGAACGGGCTGGCATTTTATGTCCTTGCCTCCAGCTAGTACATGGAACACGCTGGTCTGTTACACAAAAATCAATCAAAAGATCTTGGCATTAAAAAACTTGGACGTGACTGAAAAATATACAAAGCGAGAGAATTTTATGTATTTATTTTTTGTTAGCATAGATGCTGGGTTTTTCCACAAAGTACACAAAGACACACTAATGCAGAACTGTGATTTTCTGCCCACATAAATGAAGGTTTATTGGGAGAAGGATGATGAAGCTGGAACGACTGGACAAGGGGAAAAGGAGAAAGGCCCACAGGAGGTTTGTGGATGTGGAGGGAGAGGACATGCAAGTGGTTAGGAAGGTTCAGAGGACAGGAAGAGATGGAAGCAGATGGTCTGTGATCTCCTCGTGGTTATTTTGGGTCATGGCAGAGTCTTCAGAAAACACCCGCTCACGGCCCAGCGAGTCTCCGCTCTGACGGAGAAGCCTGTCTCAAAGTTTGTGTCCTTATTTAACATTAAGCTGGTATTTGGACACTGAAACCTGATCTGACAGCAGTGGTACACTCAGTACATGTGCACAGTACGTGAGTGGGTGGCTGAATTTTATGAGAGCACTCATGAATTTATGGATGTGCATCAGTGATTTGTGCAGCAGGTTTTTTTTTGTTGTTGTTGTTGTTTTTGGGGGGTGTTTTGCACCAAAAAATAATATTGCAACGGCACAAGTTAAGACCGGCCCTGTGTGTGTGTGTGTGTGTGTGTGTGTGTGTGTGTGTGTGTGTGTGTGTGTGTGTGTGTGTGTGTGTGGAGTCTGGATGATGTTTTCTGTGGCTCGCCATGTTGTCACAAAACAGGAAGCATGACAAGTGGGGAGACAGGAATGAGTGATTGGTCCCCAAGAATTTCAAAATCCTCATGAAAGTTTGGGTGGGCCAGGTGCGCATGGTGATTTTCCACACATGGAAAATGAGATGGTGTTTAGAGATCTAGACTGTCTTCTAAAGAGCATCCCGGGCAGCAGAACAAAGGTGATGTAAGAGAAATCTTCAAAGTACTACTTTTGTAACTCATCACATTTCTCTTTCTCAATTTAATAATTTGCACCCTCTAATTACTCAATTTGTCCCATCAGATAAACAATTAGTCCCTTTGAATTACTGCTTTATACCCTCAAACATTTTAATTCATTCTCTAAAACGTTCATTCATTCAACACTCTCATTACGGACCACTTTGATGAGGGAAAGAGATATACGTGAATCCCCATGTTTGGCACAACTCTGTGTTATTTTTGCCTTAGTTTGATGAAGGTCTCTGTGTCCTCCAGAACAGAAAAGGATGAGGGCAGATGAAGCGACTTCAAAGCACATAAAGGACGCAAATTCTTCAGAATAAATTAAATATATTGAGCGCACAAATTCCTAAATGGTAATGACTTATCAAAAATGTTCCTCCAGACAGAACCTGGACTCCAATGAACTTTTCAGTCTTTATTCACTGCTTGCAATTACTGGTGTTTTTTTTTTTTTTTTTTTTTTTTAAATATCCTTAAATGTAGAAAGACAGATTCCCAAAGAGCGACTTTCCAAAAGCAGCCCTAATCACCTGTTCATACTCTACATAGGCACATTCATTGAAGTCACCTTACAGGTTATGTTCTAGTGGTAAAAAATTCTCTGTGATGTTAGTTTTAAAAAGTCTTGGTTTAATAAAAGTCTACTTTGACCTTAAGCTTGCTTTGTGCTGCCAGGAAAAGCTGTCTTCTATTACAGTTCCCTCTGATTTCGGTGCAATACAAAGATAAAGCACTTTATGTATGCCAACCCAGGCACAGATACTTTTTAATTAGTATTTGATCCCCTAACATAGGCCAGTAGGAGTTGTTACTTTCATATCTACCTCTATATGTGGAATTTTCACCTATTTGGTCAATTTAGCGTGTGGCTAAAATGCAGCCAAATCCTGAGCGGTTCACTGATGATGTGATGGGTGTTATGAGGTTAACACTTTGGTTCACCCCAATATAAATACAGACATGGACAAAATTGTTGGTACCCTTCTGTTAAAGGAAGAAGAAGATCACTGGAATAACTTGAAACTGAGAATAGTAATAATAAATAAAAGTTTATGGTCCATTCTTCATGAGCAAACTGCTCCAGCTGTGTCAGTTTGGAAGGGTGCCTTCTCCAGACTGCATGTTTCAGCTCCTTCCACAAAAGTTCATAGAGGCCATTTCAGAGTAGTCCAGTGTTTTGTTCTTAGTCATTCCTGCGTGTTTTCAGCTGTGTTTTGGGCCATTAGCCTGTTGGAGGACCCATGATCTGCAAAGCTTTCTGACACTGGGTGGGATATTTCGCTCCAGAATACCCTTCACAGCAAAGCAGCCCCAGAACATACCTGAGCCTCCTCCATGTTTCACAGTAGGTACAGTGTTCTTTTCTCTATATGCTTCATTTCTGCATCTGTGAACACAGAGCTGATTTGCCAAAAGCTCCAGTTTTGTTTCATCTGTCCGAAGGACGTTCTCCCAGAAGTTTTGTGGCTCGTCATTATGCATTTTGGCAAATTCCAGTCTCGCTTCTTTCTGATTTGCCTTCAGCAGTGGCGTCCTCCTCGGCCGTCTTCCATTAAGTCCGCTTTGGCTCAAACAGCGACGGATGGTGCGATCGGACACCTCAACCTTGTTCAGCTCTGATCTCTTTGGAAGTTGTTCTGAGCTCTTTGGTTACCATTCATATTACTCACCTCTTCAATCATTTGAACATCCAGTTGGTTGTGGATGGTCTGATAGCTTTTACCTTGAACTTGCTTGTCTTTCTCATCTCCTGAAACAGCTCTCTTTTCAGCTTTCTGTGGCCTGTGTTCAGTGTGGGTCAACATATTGTCAGTCTTTTCTAGGGGGTACCATCATTTTTGTCCAGGCCAGTTTAATTAGTTTGCTTTTAAAATCATTCTCTTGAATCCTAATTCAAAACCAGTGTTTGATTTTCAGACTGCCAAACTGGGACCTTTACTTGATGCTGACTTTTTTTCTCCTTACCTCCAGGTTCTGCAGGTACCCCTCCTGCGGGTCACACAGCAGTGAGGAGATCCGGTGGTTCTGCCTCATACAGCGGGTGCTGCTGTCCTTCCACAAAGGGAAGATCTGCCGGATCACCGTCATGCGGCCCAGTGCACTGTGGGTAAGCTCCAGGATCTCCGTGTCGCTGATTTCCTGTGGCGATGGGACAAAGTGAAGGAGAAGTTATTGACCTCGTCTGCATATTAACGGCTGGAGGTTGAGTGTTTATTGCCTCCTAACAAGGCAGATAAGGATTTTGTGAGCGGCAGATGCTGATTGTGGCAGATTTCTCAAGTACCGTGAGACGAGTGTGTGTGTGCATGTCAACGAGAGTGTATTTGAACCCAGTGCCTGATAAACAAAATAACGTTTATTTTATCTGTCATGTTAATTAATCAGAGAATGGACAGATTTATGAAGAAAACCAAATGTCAGTGTCAAACTAAACAGGAAGGAGGGTTCACACAAGCCATTAAAAAGCTTCCTTTATGCCTAATTGCTTTGATGAGAAGAAAGCCAATTATTTTCTGTGAGGTGTAATTACAGATAGCCTTGGTCGAACCCTAAAAGCATAATTAAAAATATCTATGAAGAATATTAGGTTTATTATGTTTTATAACACCGAGCATAATTACAGTCTACATCTTAAGTAAAAGTGAACCCAATGACAGACTTGCTAGAGTTCATTTTCTATTAGAAAAGTCCACTTTCTGGATGTGAGATGCCTTCATCCAATTAAAAATGAACTTGTAAACAAAAGTCACGCAGACTTGCAGCTCATTTATTGCACAGTTTTGAAAACATGTCATTGTGTCAGGCCGGAGGGTTTAAAGTCGAAACAAAGTGGGCTGCAGGTGCTGTAATTGCAGCGAAGGCATTAAGATCAGTTTGCTGGCTGAAACAGAGCTCCCTTCTCTTCAGCTGAACACGTTGAGAAGTACGAGCACCTCTGTGCTGTTACCATAGACTGTATATCAAAGATGGACAAAGCTGCAGCGTCTGAAAGTGAAGCAGATGCTGCAGCTCCTTAAACCTGCCTTCTTTCTAGTGGCCACTGGGGGGCGAATCCTCTGGCTGATTATATGGAAGTTTACGAGAAAGTGACCCTACTTCTCAAGTGATCTATAACCTCAGTTTGGCATTTTCAAAATAAAACTCACGCTCACCTTTAGAATAAAAAGGACGATAAAGAAGGGCAAGGGAGTCACTCATCTTAGAGTGAGCACAGTCACTGTTTCCTTGCAAAATCTCTCAGCTCAAGGCTTCAAAGATCTTTTATACACCGTCTATGGATCATATCTGGACTGATCTTATCTTTCTTTTAAAATGTTACTGAACTCAAAGGGATGCTGTGATTGAGAAAAGCATTAGAAAAAACACTCAAATTGATGCGTAGATCTTAGTGAGATTTCTGTGATGATATTAACCCTCCCAGAATGGGAGTGGTCTCTTAAAGTGAACCTATATTGTGTTCCTTTATTTCCTGTCATACATGTCCTGTCCCAGTGGTGGATGCTCGTGTTAAACATAGTTAAAGTTTAAAATGATGAGCTCAGTGTATGAGCTCATCATTTTAAAGCTCAGGCTGCTCTAAACACGCAGTTTAGTACAGCTTTTTCTACTCATGCATCTGTATGATGTCATTGCTCGAGGATGTCCTTAAGATGCTTATTGTCTGCCTCCACCTGCTGTTCAAACCTTGTTTGCGAGGGGCAGCCAATCAGAAGACAGACGGTTTAAAGTAGCTCAAACGACTTGTTTCAGACATAAATACAGATTATCTTGAAAAAGCATCTCTCTCAGAGTGAAGCTGGTTATCAGCAGTTCTTGTCCCTTAAAAAAGGCCACTGATATTACCTGTTAATGCATCCTTTAACAATAGGATTGAATCTTAATCAGAGGAGTTACAGCTGCCCTCTCTTCATGATTAACCCACCTTCTTGTTTACATCTAAGTCGGGCATAATGTTTCCAAGTAGGCGTGACGCTTCAGATGATTCAGTCTGTTTACTTTCAATACTTTTCTGTGAATTTTCCTGATTTTATAGCAACTTTTGTGCTGGTCTGCAAAAACAGCTCAGAGTCAAGTTATGCTGAACAGTATGATGGACGCAAAACTGTCACTGAAACAACAAAGATGCTCATAATGACATATTCCCCTCAATATACTGGGCAGACTAAGTGCTAAATGTGGTGAATAAAGAGAGATATTTGGGTCACATCATCAGGAATGATCCGTGTGATGATTTACTTTAACTTCTCGGTCACTGATCACCAATTTCAGAGACTCAAAGTGAGACACAGGAATCCAATTCAGACCATTTGGTGGCACTGGGAGCCACAGAATGGAGGCACCGGAGGAGCTGAAATGAGTTCAGTATTATAGGGGATGGTAATGACCTGCATTCAGGCACAAGCAGGTTTAATGGGTGGGTGCTGATTCCGACAGCGAATGGGAGGAGAGCTCGTGATCACGGGAATCACGGAAAGAATCAGATAAGAGGTTTGGAGGGCAGTTATTTTCTGAAAAATACAGTGTGATGTAGCTTTCAGGAACAGGTAATGGTGCTGTGAAGAAAGATGGGATCCTGACCGAGAGCACACAGTGCACAGCTTACTGCAGCTTATTCAGAAGCAATGAGGCTGTCGGTTAACACTTCAGATGGTAGAAAACACGGTATAGCGAGCTGTTTATCATAGCCTGCTGTTAGACCAGTATTATACAACTGCTGTTAGGCGTTATTAAGCAACACAAGTTTATACCATGAGTGCACTTCGTTACACAGCAGAAAACAAAATTGTCACATTGATGAAAAATGGAATGACTCCGCAGTGTAGAGATATGCCGTACAGCCGGGCATCATGCAGACATCAGCAGGTTCACTGTAAGAGCTTATTGGAAGATATTAGCATGCTAACACCTCAGTTCAGTTCAGTTTTATTTATATGGTGCCACTCCACAAGTCAGCTGATCACCACAGTCAGCAGGGTTTATCCTGCGGGGCCCATGAATGTCTGTATGAATGCGGATGCCAACACACTCTGCATTTCAGAGCACTTGATCACATAAGCTAATACTACTTGCATTTACTTGGAGAAGTGCAAGTAAGTGCAGTAGGCGCACAAACACAAGCGCCAAAACCTGCACTTCCTCTAATGTCCACTTGAGGCTGGCTCTAAGAGTGAGTCAGTCTCCTTCCCACAGAATCCATGTTAAAATCTGCTTTACAGCAGAAAGAAACAAGTTTACAGAGAGACACCACCATCCCCATCACCCCCAGCTCCACATAATTCATGCATTTGGATAATGGAGTAAAGGGTGTGGCTGCTTTAATTGAGTCCAAGACCGATGAGTGACGTCCTGATGGGTATTTCAGTTGTTTTGAAAGGCTGCACTCCATAACTCACACTGACAACACGGTTACACGGGGGGCGTTCTCATAATGGTCATTAAGTGTCGAATGCTGTGCCTTTTCACCCCACCGGGGAAATCAGGATTTAATTCTGCTGAATCTGCTCTAAAATGGCAGAAAGCAGAAATCAGCTTTTGCACAGGAAGCGTTACAGTGTTGATGTACTACAGTGAACTCATAAAAGCCTTCAAAACTGGTGGTGCTGACGACCCTTAGATGTTAGATTGAAGTAATTAAATGATCAGAACTGAGAAAATTATGATTTTTAAAAATATATTGCAGTGATGAAGTCCCTGTAATGTTCTTACTTTGACAGCTTGATTATAGAGGAATGCAAGTGTTTAATAAGAGGTTTGTGTTATACAGCGTGACAAAATCACGGCACGCTCCAACAACAGAACTTGTTAGTGGTGTCTTCACACTTTACATCTCTATCAGTTTGTTTGGGTAGGGTGAATTTTAAATAAAATTCTACCAAAAAAAACCAAACAAATCATCATCGTGGATGTTTTTTTTTTTTTTTTGCAGTTTGTAAAATAGAACTTGGGGACAAACCAGCTGCGACTTTATGAAATGTCTTTATTGTAATAAATGAGCTGAAATGAACTCACACTTTGGAGTTCATTTATTATGAGCATGATTAGTCTTCAGTTAGCTTTTTACCTGCTAATCCACTGCTGGGAGATTTTCCCTGCTCTCATTACCTGCAGTCCATTAGCCTTGGCTTTCATTCCGCGCGGTGATGGACGGGGATAAGAAGAGGGAGAAAAGGAAAAGGGGGAGAAAGAAACGAGCGCCTGATGGATTCCGCTGTCGATGCGGATGGACTGTTTAACAGCCACACCTGGAGTAGCTGTAATGTAACCTGGGGTTGCTTTATGTTCACAAAGAGTCCGATTTGCATTTCAAAGAGAAGAACGAGTGTCATTTACAGTTAGAGTCCATTTTCATCTCATCTGCACCAACTGTTTTCTATTGTGTTCTGCAGGTAATTAGGTTTTGTTCAACATGAATGCGTTTTTAAGACACAAATGACCGTCTGGAACAACAAAGACTAGAAAGGCACGTGTGACACGTTGGTAAAGGGGCCTTTTATCATTCTCTTTTACTTGGTGTCATTTAGGGCTGGAGAGGCCTCTGAGTGCACAGCGGAAACATGTGATTCACTTTTATTTTGTCTTTCGGCCAGCTGTTGTCTGGCGTCAGATTCTTGGAAAGGAAATTTCATTGCCGATAAAGTTAGTGTGTATCCATGGTGGGAACATTAAGAGGGACTGAGTTCCGATCTGAGCGTCAGAGATCTGACGGCTGATCGTTCTCACAAAAACTAATAAAAATGTATAAAATACACCGGTGAGCACTTTTGTTTGTCTTTGGGTGATTTTGTGTCTAATTAACTTTCCGGGTAACTCGGCTGTGATAGCTAAAATCGCTGACAGCTAACTTGCAAATTTACCCAATTATTCTTTTTCACCAAAAACATTTTTATTCTACTAATGAGCCTCGTACTGACACTTATAATTTCCACAGTTACAGTTTAAGTGCACAATGACACATTGATATTACCTTTGCATTTCTGTAGTGGGGAAGTGAGGTGTTATAATTGGTACGCTGTTACAACAGTAAATGTCCCATCAGCAGCTGATGGGAATGTTAATGGATCTAGCCCGGCTTTCTCGAGTTTAATACACGTGAGGGTAATAAATCAGAGCGAGCGGTGTTTCAAATTTCTGATTCTTTGAGGCATGGCAACAACACTAAGCAGCACAGCGGTACGCCTTTTTACCTTCACACAGCTAATGGCAGTTTATTTAGTCACAGTTTTATGTGCCACTGATTCATTTTTGTTATATTTGTATTTTAGAATTTTTGAATGGAAATATATTTGAATACTACGTTAAATTACTGTTTTAATTTAGAAGTGAATCATAGCAAGAAACAACCGATGCTGGAGTTTGGATACTTCACGACATCCCGCAAAAAGACAAACCCGTGAGATACTTTTTCTCATCTTGAATGCGAACTTCACCCACCTGTCAGCTAATGGAGCTAATGGACAGGATTGGCTGTCTCCACCTGGAGCAGCATTTGTCTTTCCTTTTACTCCCAACACGAGACATTCAGTTTCTTAAAAACCTCTTTGGAACGTCATGGTTAGACACCACGGTGCCTAATTACAGCCTGTTTTCTTCAGTCCATTAGTCTTGTTGAATATTTAAACCTGCTTACCGATCCTACTGAGCTGGCTAACAGCTGCACGACACAGGCTGATACTGACTTAGGAAACCTGGAGCGAAGCCTGCAAGCTAGTGCAGCCGGGCAACTCGAGCTGCACTGGCTCAGCCTCCTCAGTTTAGCATCCCATTCTTCATTTCTCCATCTGATCTGTCAGAGCCGCTGCTGGCCCGCTGTTTCAACCTGTCCACCACCCCAGTATCCATCGGCAGGCTTCAGAGAGATCTTTACTCACCACTCCTCAAATGTACACGTAACACACTAGCCAGGAGCTACTGTTACATTTCCATCAGAAAACTCACATTTGAAATGATTAGCTTATATCTGTTTTTCCTCCAACTAATGAATGAAAAAGGACGGGACTCCTTCCTTCTTTCAGCTTCTTCTAGCTGACAGATGTGATGATTTCTATTATTTTCCAAATTTTGAAGAGCCCGAGCAGCTTTAGACAGCTTATCACAGACACTTTGCGCTGACTAATGGCTGCTTCTCAGATCAAACCCGACAGCTGCTGCTGAAGACGCTGTCTAACCACTAGGCTTCACTGCCGCGCCTCTCACTGCAAGCGCCTCTCTGCCACCCCTCCCTCACTGCAAGGCCTTTTCCCCTCTGGTTAATTATTGTCCTCATCGCTCTTCACCTCTTTCTCTCATTACCGTTACACTGCCTCCCTCTACATCTCTGTTTGTTCTCGATTCTCTCCTCCTTTCTGCTCTCTGAAAATCTCTGTCCCTCTCCAGGTCTTTTTAATTGGCATCAGTGGTGTTGTCTGGCCGTTTGTGCTGCGTGCAGACAGAGGGTGAAAAGGCCATTCTCCTTCTGTTGACAGCATGCCTCACTTTGTACTTTAGAGCCACCCAGCAGTACGCTGACTGTGTGGTTGTTTGAGCAGGGCTTTTTGGCAAAGATTATAATACCTGGAAAAAAATGGTTAAATTTATAGCTGAACACTGGAGACACAGAGGCCTTTATGGTGCTGGAAACAACCCAAAGTGCTATAAAACACAAACTTTTCATGGAGCTGTTGGAATAATTTTATTTTTTTCCAGCACCAGCAGATTTTTTTTTTTTTTTTTTGCTCTGGTCATTCTGAAGTAACAAAATGCACAAATAGGGCTTCAATAACTTTACAGCTAGACAGAAACAAGGTCATTAAGCCTTGCCTCTCATCATAAGCAATGAAATAAAGCAGATTGTTGTATATTAGATGATCAACCACTTAGCGCTGGTCTTTCAGTCCTCTGCCTGTCTCTGGGGATGGCGGCAAAAGTTATCAGCTAATTAGTTCGTACATATGCGTAGGTTCTTAGGCAAATGTCACGCACCAGAATTGACAGACTTCTTAAATTGTCTTAGTACAAATAATGACTCAGCAAGTCATTATTATGTTTCAGATTAATGATTTAAAAATATTCCAAAATACCACCGCCAACACCTCCTCCATGACTCCCCACCTTATCGTAGTGGAGGGGTTTGTGTGTCCCAGTGAGCCAGGGTGCTATGTTGTTGGGGGCTCTTGCCCCTGGTAGGGTCTCCCGAGGCAAATTGGTCCTGGGTGAGGGGCTAGACGAAGAGAGCTTCACACCAACCTTATGAAAGACCAAAAAAATAAAAATAATCAGGGGAACAGTTCACCCTGCCCAGGATGGAGTTATTGGGGCCCTAGTCTGGAGCCTGGCCTGGGGAGGGAGCTTGAGGGGAGAATGCCTGGTGACCAGGCCGTAGCCCATGGGGGCCCGCTGGGTGCAGCCTGAAGAGCTGACATGGGCCCACCCTACTGCAGGCTCAGCCCCCGCAGGGGGTATGATCGGGCTTGGGTGCAATGTGTGCTGGCCGCTGCCACGGGCGAGCATCCCCTCTAAGGCTGCTGCCCCTCTGACCCAGCCCTGGATAAGTGGCACTGGATGGATGGATGGACTGTCAGGCTTTTAATAGCTAACTTTAGAGTTATGAAACACTCCCGTGCAGTTTTATAAAAAGGGCAGTTACAGTAGCTTCTGAGACCAAAACATTTCAACATGGGAGTCTTACTTTTGGAGACAGTCTCAGTTCCACAGACGAGGTATAAGGGGAAAAATATCTGCAGGCATCTGAATGCAGATTTCTGGTAGCTGCTTAATTTAAACGTGAAAGCCGAATAGAAATCTCATGATTATTATTTTCACTAAAAAAGGGTGGCTAAAATGATGGATTAATGACTGAAAAAAGAAGTTAGTTTAAGCCCTGTTATCATCAGTTTTAATTAATACATAATTAATAATCCATTTCAAAGGAACTGTGACCTTCATGCTGCGGTATTTAAAATCACTCAGGAGTCTGTTTTTATTCACTTCATGCTGTGGTGTGCGTTTGTGGGGGGTTTTTTTTACGTTGCACAATGAATGTGAAGCTCTTTTCCATGTAGCTAAACAATGGATGGAGGCGCTGACAGCAGACAGGAGAAAGGGAAGAGGAAGGAAATGGAAATTAGCTCGTCTGCAGTGTCTACCTGTCGACGGGACATCTGACATCTCACTGCACCGCCATCCAGGACTTGAAACTACCTCTGTTACCTGTCTGAGCTCAGTGACACACTACACACAAACCTCAGAGGAAAGTGGGGAACAAGGACAGAAGGCCATTTAGGAAGCAGTTTGGAGGCTGAACAGCTGATTTCACATGATGTTTGTCTGGAGGAATGAGGGGGCGAGGTTACCCAGTTCATAAAACACATTTTCTTTAGTGAATAATTTATTAGATTATTCTTCACCCTTTTCATTTTTAGACCTTCCAAGCGTTCATATCTTTTAAGTACCTACAGGTGGCGCTCTTATCTATGGAAAGACCTTTACCTGTGATAGCGGACACCAACATGGTTAATGTGCTCTGCGGTTATAAGTAAGTGGGAAAATGCAAAGGATCTCATCTCTGCTTTTTGTGGTTGAAATGGTTCCGTTGGCTTCATCAGGTGGTGGTTCCCAGCTCGCACTGTAGGCCACCACCTGATCAAGCTGAGTGTGAAGCAGCAGGAATATGAATTAGCACCTCCAAGCCCGAGGCCGTGGTTCTCGGCCGGAAGAGACTGGAGTGTGCGCTCCAGGTTCAAGTATCTCAGGATCTTGTTCACTAGTGAGGGGAGAAGGGGGGAGAGACTGATAGATGGGTTGGTGTGACACGGTCAGTCGTGGTGAAGAGAGAGCCGAGTGTGGAAGCCAAGCTGTCAATTTAGTGGTTAATCTGTAGTCCCGCCCTCACCTACGGTCATGAGCTCTGAGTAGTGACCAAAACAACAAGATCGCAGATGCAAGCGGGCAAAATAAATAAGTCTGAAGGGTATCTGGACTCTCCCAGGGTGAGAAACTCAGTCATTCAGGAAGGGCTCAGAGCAGACATATTGAAAGGACTCGGCTGAGGTCATTCGAGCATCTCACTGTGATGCCTCCTAGGTGAGGTGTTGTGGGCCTGTCAAACTGATAGGAGACCTTAGGGGAGACTCAGGATACGCTGAAGAGACTACCTCTCTCACTTTGTTGCCCCCCCGGAAGAGCTGGAGCAGGTGGTTAGTAGAGGGAAGTCTGGGTGTACCCAGTACTTAACCAAAAACAAGCAAAGAAAATATCTTTATAGCCTAAAATGCAGATTTCTGCAAGCAGGCCAAAGTGAGGACTAATGCTGGTCCACAAACATCTAAGAGGAAAAACAAAACTTAAGATGCCAGAGAGGGATTCAAGGAGGTTACTAATGAGACGTGTTAATTACTCTAACTTTATACAAAGTTAATGGAAGATGAAACTGTGTTTATTGCTTCCAGAAGTCTTTCCATTGATTTTTATGGCGTACCTGCTGCTCCACAGTTTGCTACAGCAGCATGATTCATATGAGGACCTACAAAGCGAGAGACATGGGCACATTTAAGACCGTGGCCCAACTTCATTAATTATTCATAGCTATTAACAGTTGCTGACAGAGAGACAGGTAAACTGGTAAACCATATTCTGTGCTTTTCGAGTCACAGTCGTATGGTCATCTATCTATCTAGAACGCAATGGTTTGCAAATGTCATAAATTCAAAGTCTTTGCAGATTTACATTATTAAAGGAACATTATTCTGAAATTGCTCCACAGTTTGAAGGAAGATTGATGAAGCTCTCCCCATCTTTCCTTCAAAGAAACTCTGTCTCTCTAATATTCTCTTTTTTCACTCAGTCATGTTCCGGTCCTGCTGCTAATTAACCTGATTAGTTGCAAAATGTTTCTCCAGTTGTTTCTCTTCCTTTTCCAGCCTCCCCCCCCCCCCCCATCCCAACGTTTCTGAGACATGTTGCTGTCACCGTATTCATAAGAAAAATGCAGCCAGAAATATTCTGATTAAACCTGAAATAAGGTTTAGGAAATCCAGAAATCATAAACGGAGCAGTAAGAAAATCCTGAATGATTGAAATATTTTCCTGAAGCATTCAGTGGGCACAGGATGTTACACTACATACAGATTTTAAATGGAACAGACACGCAGGCATATTTATCAAAGGAAATATGTTTGATCACAAACTCTAATGTGCCAGAAAGCCCAAACAGACACTGGGGGTTCTGTTTCAATCTTCTGGTTAATTAAAAACACGGAGTAATTAGTTGAATGACGACTTTGAAATAAAGGAGATAATTTTAAGTGATTTGGAAGGTTTTTAGTAAGCTGGGAGCTAAAAAGTGGGGGGAAAAAATGAAATCTGGCATTGAAAGTGGAGCTCTGAGGTTTCTGTATTGAGCCTTCAGCGAGTGACACCAGCACTCGTCTCTGAATTATGCTGTTAACACTTGTCAGCTCAGTTAATTGGCTGAGACGCTGCCTGAATATTGATACTGGGAGCACGGGGAGCAATTAAAAAGGAAAGATAATTTAAAACAACAAAATACCGAACCTGTAATCACTTGGCACGAGCGGGGAAGTCAGTCTAAGTCGTAGCGCTGGAGATGTCAGTGTTTTGTGCCTGAACACAATCCCGGCTGTGGTGCAGGCTGCTGTCATTTTCTCTTTTCACCCCCACTCATTTCAATTTTACTTCCAGCATGGAAAGTTGCCCACGCCAGTCGATCCCCACGACAGCCTCTGGAGAGAGGCGGCACCAAACACACTCAGCATGTGTTTTTCTCCCAGATCCACAGGAAGAGGCTTTTTAACTTCTCTGCCTTTTTTATTCTCTGTGCAGCCTTTACCCTCGGCTGCGGCCCGACACGGTGAGAAAACCTTTCCGGAGAAGCTCCAAAATGAAGTTCAGTACTTTGGTGTTTTTGGCACCCTTTGGTCCAAATGATGCTTTAAAAGAAGCTCATCTGTGCTGGTTTCAACATTTAAATTAGGATGGGATTTTATGAACCCGGCCTGTATCAGTCTGGACATTTGCCTGAATATATGAGCTACGGCGTTTTCTCCTCTGCTTATTTTCAGCTCTGCAGACCTCTCAGCAGCAGAGCATCTCCAGTCAGAGGGAATATGACTTTTTTATTTCTTTTTCCACAATCTCTGGTACTCCAGTGGAACAAGCTTCTTTGCAAATTGTGTGCCTTCAGTTTACGAGGTCAGCTTGTAATGTGAAGAGCTGAAAGAAACAGTGAAGGTCTGAAAGCGTGGATCGCTTCAGATATGCTGATGTTATGAGTAAAGAGTTGTCTTTTGCGAGGCAGCCCGATATTCATGAGATCGCATATGAAGCCGGCACTCAGCGGTGTGTGTTTGAGGTGTCGTGCCAGCCTGAACAGGTTAGCACAGAAGCTTCTATCACATCAGTTAAATACTGTATAAAAGATGGATGTTGCTTCCAGCCTGAAAAAAAGCTTAAACCTGCACTCTTTTAAACGGGCACCAGAGGGCGACATTTCTGGTTGCAAGAAAGACTTCAGGTCGTGTATAAGTTTATGGAAAATGGGCCTCAGCTCCTTCCCTCTGTGAGCTCAGTAGATAATTTCCTGTTGGCTCTACAGTCTCAGTCATTAGTTTCAGGTCGCACTGAATAGAAAATTTAGCCCATTTTATAAATTATGGTCATTTTTAGAGTGAGAAAGGAGGATCCTTTGCTCCTCACAACCAGTTTCAAAAGATTGCAACAGCAAAAACTCACAGCTCGAGCTTTCATAACCAGTGGGCTTATGGTGGCTACATCCATCTTTTATACTGTCTATGAAGTGAAGGCACGTCGCAGTGAAGACGATGTTTTCTGCCCTCAGACTACACTTGTTGCTGTTTCATCTTCAGCACTCTCATGTTGCATCATATGGCCCGTCGAGGCGATAGCTTAAAATTAGTCTAGGATGAGATAAGTGATAAGTGGCGGGCGATTGGATAAACCCTTTAAGTAATTTCCCAAAATTCACAAATAAGCAAAAGCTAAAAATTTCAAACAGAAAAACAAATGTAATGGATAAGGTTTAAATATTTAGATTAAAAATATGGATGGCAGCTTGATAAAGACAGAAATAGATGAACAGGAAGGTGGATGTATTGGTTAGTTAAAGGTAATCAAAGACATGATTCACATCCCCACTCAGATTCTCCAGTGTCTGAACACAAGCTGTATAAGCTTCTCGCCATTTAGGGCCACTCTCCCTTTAAGAGCCATCGTGGTTCTGATTGGCCGCCCCTTGTAAACAGAAGGGCTGAAGAGGGTGACTGCCATCTGGTGGCTGCTTTTAGAAATCAAAAATAGCAGATTCGGCGAAGCGGCTCGATGCCGCTCACTGACAGCTATTTCACCGCAATCAAAACAAGTCTAAACATTGATCTAATGTTTTGACCTCTTCTATCAAAAACATGATATTTTCAGAAGAAACGTGTTTACTCGAAGAAGCTCACATTTCTTCAGGGCCCCATTGATTCTGCACTGTTTCACAAAACCAGAAGTCAAGAAAGACGGCGTTCTCGGTTAGATCAGAAGTTCACTGATGGAGAAATTTCATGTCACTTGCTCTGAATGTCTTGGTGTGACTTACCTCATTCACAAACACCCAGTGACTGTCTTTGGAGGCCAGATTTGTTTCCACTGCCTGCAGACACACAGAGAGAGAAGCAGAGAGACAGAGACGGGGTTAATAACAGGGACTGCCTGAAGCCGATTTCATCACACGCTGCTTCTCAGAGCCTGACGCAGCATTTTATCACACTTCAGGTTCAGCAGCCAGATCTTCCAGTGTGGCCTCAGAGGACAAGCTGCTGTACCAAAACCACAGCTGCTTTGTCTGCCTTTGTTCTCGCTTGTGTCGCTGCGGTGTGCCGGTTTGAAAAGTTCAAATCAGCCTCCTCCTCCTCCGCCGCCGCCGCCGTTTCCGTGACGGCTTGTCCTGCCAAAATGTCGAGCAACAAAGGCTTTTGAGAGAGCGAGTGGTTTGCACTTATCAAAGCCCCCGGAGCTCGCCTGGTCCTCTGCCACCGTGTGATAATCCTAATAACACGCAGCATCCTACAGATGATAGCCAAGCACGCAGCTGATAGTACAAAGTGGAGCAGAGCTTAGAACGGGATAAGTTCTGCGGGTCAGCCTGCACCCAGCTGGAAAGTTTACACATTTTATTATCCACAGGGAGAGCAACTAATAATGCAAATGCCCCTGAAATATAACTGAACTGTGAAGCTATTGCAAGTAATGGAGCTAGTATGTAAAACAATACAAGCTATCACAAATAAATGCTTAAAATTACTTTAAAATACTCATAAAGCTCAAATCCAGCTCTGTTTTATTCTTGGGCTTCTTGCTTCATGATTTACAGTTAAAAAAAAACAACAACCCTTATTTATCCCTTATTGACCCTTTCTCTCACATTCACACTTTACTCTACCGAAGATGATTAAACAGCAAAATGCATTATTTCAGAGGTGAAAGTTTTATAGAGGCAGGGATGTGTTTGTGTGCATGCCCACACAGTACTGCGTGCCAGCATATGGTCTGAGCGCAGAGCCATGTGGGTGTAGTTCTGCCTTCTGGCTCCATGTTTAGAAGCAGCATTGTTAAACCATCTCACACAGTCATTATCTAATGATCTAAAGTGTGTGAAGTCAAAAATAATATTTCATAATGATAATAGGATAAACGAAAAGGAGGAACATCTGGTGTGATTGAACACACACACACACACACACACACGTACAGTACATGGGATCCATCAGAAAAATTTCATTATGCTACTGAATGGAAAATGAAGCGAGAGCACTGCTGTTTTTTTATCCTTAGTAACAGAAAACAAAAATGTCAGTTTGTCCTTTGGATGTTTGCAGAGGAAAGATTGTGTTTTCTTTCACACCTGGATGGAGAGGAGCTACTCATAACTGTCAAAACATTGAGCGTGAAACGTTGCGCAGTCTCAGTTGTCGCCATCTCGGTTAAGTAGCTGGATGGGAGGGGCCACCAAACACAGACCGCCAATTTCAGCTCAAAAGATCCGCTGCTAGCGCTGCTGCTAGCTGACTAACAACAGGTACTTGGCAGATGTCTGATCAGAAACTTGACATGTAAATGTTTGCAAAATGTAGCAAAATGATAACAAAAAAAAGATGTTTGATTTGAGACAGCGCTGCCCTACTGAAACTCTCACATCCAGTCAAGAAGTTATGCATCATGTACTCAGAGGTTGAGAGCCGCAATGATCCAGAACGACATTTCTGGTGCAGATGTCTGTAAGTTGTGGTCGCGGTACTTCTGCATCTAGCTAGCGCTACAGAAGAGGAGCGAAAATAAAGGGAGTAACTCTTTTAAAGGTGGCTGTAATTTCAAATACAACGTTTCTAACTGCTCAACAAATATGAGCAAACACACAAACTGTTTGTGTGCAGTTTGTCACACAGTGTGTCTGCGAGCTGAAGGATCAGCTGCTGTATTTTTCAGGGAGAGAAAAGTGACATCTGACACTTATAAAGCTTATATGTCCTCTTTTTTTTTTAATCAGATTTTGGAACTGTATATGATGTGAAGTTATGCTTTTTCATATTGTGAAACGTCCTGCAAAACAAACTGAGGTACACTAACTTTGTGTTATTGAAAGGCTGCATGAAAATACTGCAGTTTAGTGCAGGATAAACACGCTAGTTTGCTGTACTGTGATGAGTTTACAGTAAAGCTCTGTGTTGGGCTGGTGCACAGCAGCTGTGCTGTTCATGGCCAGAGTTAAAGGTTACATCAGTGTAGCAGAGAATAATTTGTATTTAAGCTGATGATGCTTAGATTCATATACTTACTGTATACTGTCAGTATAAAGAGAGTATAAACAGTATACAGTCAGTGTAGGGGATGGAAATCAGCCAAGATACAGTAACTCGTGAAACATTTGCTTACATGTTGAATTCAGTTGTGTAAATGTAACCCTGTTTACAGTTAACTAATAAGAGTAAGGAAGACATCACTGGGCCAATATCAGAAGTATTAGGAATTATTAGGCAAGTCTGTAAATGAATTGAACAGTTGGGACCCAACCTGTGTTGGTTTAGTTGTCCTACTACACCCCAAGTGGAAACTGAACTCTGCGGTCATGCAGACATCTGTCCCATCGTGGAATGGCAATGAAGCTCAGTCTCATCAAACTCGTGGATCGGCTCGCCATCCTGTTAACTGGAACTGTGGAATCTCTGCTCTTCAATGGAGGCTTGTTTTGGGCTCGGTTCGTCCCTCAATTCTTTGTTTTACCAGATAAACAAAACCTGACCTATACACAGGTCACATAATCCATAGTCACATACACAGTGGTGAAACAGTTACACTCACTTCCAACATTCAGTATGAATTAAATTCCATTTATAAAGCGCCAAATCACAACAACACTCGCTCAGGGTGCTTTATGTTGTGAGGTAAAGTCCCTACAACAGGGGTGGGCACCGAGGGCCGGTGTCCCTGCAGGTTTTAGATCTATTCCTGATCCGACACACCTGAATCACATATAGAAGTCATTAGCAGGACTCTGGAGAACCTGAC
>JAVDPK010000927.1:53602-80832 GCA_034780415.1 Cichlasoma orientale | reverse complement strand
CCCCCCCCCCCCCCCCCCCCCGGGGTGCAGATATGTCCTGGAAGGTTAGGACAGTTAAGCAGCGACACACGTGCCTCCTGTCTCATTGTGCTGTCTGACGAGGTTACATCATGACCTCGACCCATCGTGCTACAGCAGTCAGCCCAGGGGGACGGTACAGGGGGATGATGATGATGAAGGTTGACTCACATGACTGACAGCTACACAAATGTGCAAGAAGCTCAGTGCGAGTGAGAGCAAAGAGCCAGACGACACGCAGAGAAAATCATACAGACATGAAGCCCGGGGAGCAGAAATGTGGCTGTAAACAAAGCGTCCTCTTGACTTTAGACAGTTAGCCTTTTTTCTCCTTCCTCTCGTACACGGCATTGCACGGGTCAGGACTTTTGATCACTTCGTCTGTTTGAGGAACGAAGACAATCGCTGCAGGAAGCATCCGCTGCTTTTTAGAAGCTGAAATACTGACTGACATCCAAAAGCCTCAGATCAGAACTGTATTCAAAGGGTAAAAGTTCTGCTGTACTAACTTAAAATCTAAGTTTGAAACACAGATACACCTCCAGGCGTGATATTTTTACAATGAGTTTGAAGCTCCATATGCATATTACAAGGTAGGCACCATACAAGTTAGGATATTCCAACTTGCCAAGCTCTTGTTAATAATCATAACTGTCCAACAATACAACAGTACATCTGAACCATGCCTGTATATCATATGGTCATGGTTCAGATGATGTTTTAATACTTTTGACGTGCAAGGTTTTCAATAACTAGGCCCCATCATATCCTAAAGATTTGATTTCCTAAAGTGTGTCCTGGCTCGCTATACTGTCCTTTTCTCTTTCTCCTTGGCCCCAACCAGTTGCAGCAGATGGCTGCCCCTCCCTTACAGCGTTCTCTGGGGGTCTCTTCCTGTTAAAAGAGGAGTTCTTCCTTTCCACTGTTGCTAAGTGCTGCTCATTGGGGATCGTCTGATTGCTGGGGTTTTCACTCTAATATTGTCGCGTCTTTGTCTTATAATGTAAAACATCTGCAAATTTGCTTGTTTAGCATGTTGTTAAAAACCTAACCTAACCCCAAACCTGCCCATAAGTGGTTAGTTTGTGTCATGGTGGATGTTAAGAGGCTAAAGATGCAGGATGAGTCACAGCACCTGGTAGTTTTTAGTAAGTATAAGTTTTGAGTACTGGGAGTCTGCTGTCTGGATTTCTTGCATCTTTTTGCATCATTCTTAGAGTGGTGGTTTTGCTTTTATTCAATCATTGAAAGTGTGAAGACAGATGGGGAAACATGTCAAAAGAAAAAAGGGTAGATATAACAAGCCGAGAAACAAGTCTGCTGCACAGCACATGGACTCCACTGGATTGTTTAAATGTGTTCTGGGGTTTTGACTGCATACCCAGGATCAGCGCAATTCACTTGTCAATGCTTTATATACAGACACATACTTATCAGACTTATCATGTAAGAGTAGTTTAATCATGCATTATTTTACTTTTGATTTTTTTATTATTTTAGAAATATTCCTCCCTCTGCTGGGAAAATTATATTTTACTGAACTGGACTGTTTCCAGTGTAGCTGCAGTTTTTACATCTCTGAGTAGAAGTCCTGTTCTGCGCTGGTGCAGTGAGCCAAAACAGCGTCCTTTCAATTAGGAAGTGAAATCAGACAAACTTAAATCAGGTAAGACTTTTGATTTTTACTTTTTGGTCACGACTCATACATTAAATCACTTCAGTAAGAGTAGAAATGTGAATATTAATTGTAAAAAAAAAATAAAGTTTCTATTTGCTATTGTTCTGTTATTGACCAAACCACACGGCTGTGAGTTGTCTTAGAGGTAACACACCCGAGTCTGAATTACCACAGCAGGTATACCAGGATCCAGTCAGGAGCAGTTAAGAGGAATAAATAACCAAGTAAATAAATGTTGTATCAACAGCCTGCAGCCAGTTCTGTACTAAGGCGCCAATGTAACACTCTGCTGCTGAAAGATTTTGTTTGAAATCTGCCTTCACGTTCCATCACACAGAGAGGCAACATTTATATTTAAAACACTTCAGCTAAAAGCTCATTGTGTGCGAGAGAGACCTTAAGAGTCCTCTAACCCTTCTGCTGCCAGAACAACTAACTTTTAGAACCCCTTTCTGACTCATTAAAAAACCAACAAACATTCAGTTTTTATTTGCAGGTTTGACACCAGCGTGTTATTACCAAGCACAGACTGTTCCAAGTTTGCTTTAGATTATAAGCCACAGCGTAAGTGGCACTGTGAGGTTGGCAGGCTAATTAAAGAAGCAGCTTGGCAGCCAAAGATCGTTAGGATTAAAGCGAGGCTTTTTCTCTGTGTCTGACACGCCGCCCCTGAAAGACGCCACGCCGGCACCGATTAAACCGTCTCCTCCAGGTTTAAAAACACCTGCCGTAAAATTATTTTACTGAAGAGCCAAATTGAATTATTATGAAGAAAACCAAGCGATCCTGCACGGCCAACAATTAAAACAGGCGTGTTCAAACATTCTACAAAAAGAGCCTGCAGTTCTGGACATACCATGGTTATTACTACTGTATTATCAAGTAAGTACTGCAGTTTTTTTGGCAACAGATCAAAATGCTGCTGATAAATATTCAGAAACACAAACAGCAATAAGAGCCTGAAGGCTCTGAGAGAATGAAGACACTGCGGATTTGGAATAGCAGTATTTTTCCCTCCACCCGCCCGTTCAACTATTTGTTAAAATCTACCAGCAGCACCTCAACCTTACAAGGTGCTAATGACGTATTGATCGGGAGAGCCAATATACATGAAAGCTGTGAAACAGAATCAAGGTTACTCTGCTAAATATTGAGTGATGAAACACTTCTAGGTAAAAACAGCTGTTTATTTTTGGCTGGTAACTTGTCATGTTTCCAAATGTTAAAGAACAAGAAGCCACTTTCTCCATGAAATGTGGGACTGAGCATACTTGTGTTTTAAATGAATGTGGGTGTTATTGCATAATACAATACCCAAGAACCAGTTGCATATTTCCTACTAACAAATTTTCTCTGTGCGTGTGTGTGTGTGTGTGTGTGTGTGTGTGTGTGTGTGCGTGTGTTTCTGAGCCTGATATCTGTTATTCCTCTGTGACACAGGACTATTTAAAACACCGAAGAGCCACACTGTTATGCTGGATGACATTTTTGTTAATTAATCTCTCACTAAAAAAAAGTCAACAAAAAGGACATGAAATCCTCTCTTTTTGCTGAAAAAGGTTTTTTTTACATGGATCTTTTGAGAAACTGGGAATTTGTGAGGTGTTTAGGAGATCTTTACTTGGACTGTGATCCAGACATGGATAACTAGTTAAAAGTGGATGGATGGATGGATGGATGGATGCTAACTTTAGATGTCCTCCTGAATCTTATCACTCAGTTGCTGGTGATCCATGTCTGTGGAGGGTCCATCCACTCTATGATTGACGATCCTGTGACAAAGTTCATGAATTTTGTGATTTTTGGAAAGTACGTGAAGGGATTGAAATTCTGCTTTGTTTTAGGCGACAGTTCAGTCTCAGTGGAAAAACACAATGAATGATAAAAACATATTGTTTCTTAGAAGCTGGAATATAGAGGGGTTCAGGTGGCAAGAGCAGCAGCATTCAAAACTATGTCTCAAATAATTTGGAATATTGGATTTATAGTATATGCAATATGAAAGAATGGCATGATCAGTAACATTCATAGAAATCAAAGATGTTAACTCATTTACTGTTAAGAATGCTCCTACTTTATATCTGAAGCCAGGAGCAGGGCTCAGGGGATGTGAGTGGTCCAGTGTAGTGGGGATTAGGGAGTTAGCTGGTTTATGTTACGCTCTGCTGCCTCGCCTCCTCTCTCCCTCTCTCTCTCTCTATGGGTTTAATGTCCCTGACAACAAACATTAACGGGTGGCAGGAGCAGCAGCAAGCAGGGCTGTTGCACTTGAGCAGCAGGCTGCTTTTAACACCACGTTAATGGAACAGATTCAGATCAGACCCCTCAGGATGGACCTTCTTGTGGGACATACCCCCATGAGAAAAAAAAAATACTTGTCAAAGTGCCAAATCAAGTTAGTTGTTGCTTCGATATGAAGAAGATATAAATGGAAAACCAGTGAAACAGCTCTCTGGTTCTTTATGCTTATTAACTGTTGTTCAATCGAAAGAGGTTTTTTCAAGAAGCTTTGAAGAGCGAGGAACACTCAAAGGCTTTTAGCATGCTGATATGGTGAAGAAGGTGCTATTTGCTCTACTTCCCAACCCTTACCTGTAAAAAATGGAGACAAGTCATCAAAATGACTCTCCTTCACAAATGAAGCTGGGCTCAGTCACACATGTGCGTTGGATGTCACTTATTGTGAAGTTCTCCACACAAAGATGATGTCATCCAGTGCCCACAGAAGATGCGTGCGTCCACTCTGTGCCCAGGTTATGTGTATATAATATATATCTATATGATAAGAATCAGCTTTGCAAAGAACATGACAACAAAATGATATCTTTAGTTCAAGACAGAGAAAAGAGACCCTCTTTAGGTTGAAATGAAAAGCAGAGGACATCATCAATCTTCAGTCCCTCGTCTGCTTGACATCATAGAGCTGATGAAGATAGAGCCTCGGAGTGTTTTTGACATTCAGTCTGGATGGTACTCTGTCAAGCTTGTTATCCGTCTCTATTTCTGTACCACAGTGTCCTTTATATTCAGTTTGGAGACTAACAAGCATCAGCGCACAAACCCAGGAAGGCACACAAAAACACACACACAAAAACATCCACAAGCATGTGCAGCCAGCACATCTCGTATCTACACCGATATCACACAAACACATTTTGGCTTTTTTTTTGAACGATTCAGATTCAGATACCCACAATCCTGAGTTGCGGTAGTCACAGTACTTAAGGGAGCTCTGCTTTTAAGAGCAACATGCTGACCTCCATCCAGGCCACTGAGACTCCAAGACTGACTGGGGGTCAGGCTGATTCTGTCAGGCCAAGTCAGGATACTTCCAGCACTCATCCTCTCCTGGTTGCTTTGTTAAAGGATGGAGAAAAAAATAAAAGGCCACCTTGTCGTCCTTCTGAGTGTTAAAGCCTATGAGTGCTAAAAGCCGCTCTTCACAACATGAGAGTTCACGCGGGACAAGAAGAAAGCTGAGAACGAGGAGGTTTCGTGTTTTTGGTTTTGCACGATGGTGTTCAAAAAGTCAAGATGGTGTCAGTTCACCGAAACCACTCAGCGTCTATTAGCATCTTCTTCAGGGTTGTGGGACTTTTGGTGCCCCGTCAACACAAAGCCTGGAAGGCTGGCAGCTCTGTGGAGGTGAATGGAAGTAACAGCGCGGGTATGAAGCTAACGTTAAATAAAAATCCAAATGGACTTGTTTTCAAAGCAGCTCATTAAAAGTTTTGAGCCTATTTTTTTTTTTTTTTTTTTTGCACGAGTGCATCAACCCATGCAAAAACGTAGGTCTCAGAAGGTATTTGCTTTATTAGTTCATGTGTGCAAAAGAGCTCATTCAGGTCAGATTTTAAAATTATCATTTGAATCATTAAGAACTAGATGCTCTGTATATTTCCTACAGCTACTTACCTTAACCTTAAATACCCCATCTACACTAAATCACTTCATGGCTGGACTGGAGAAGCATGTGGTCTCAAAGGCCAACTGCAAATGCATCCAAAAAGAATTCAAGAGGTACTGAAATCTGATTGCTCAATCCGCATCAAGAGCAGCTCTAAATGCCTTTTAGCCTGATTTTGAAAAGGTCCATTTCTCCATGATGGATATGTAATTTTTTTTTTCTCTCCTGAGTGTAGCTACATCGTCCAGCAGGCCTGTGGAAATACTGGCTCTGTGTTCTGTGATAACAGCAGCTGGATTTTCAGTGAAAGCACCAGCACCTCTCTCTTTACTTGAGACAAACCGAAAAAACAGCATGAAGTCACCCGTAAGGGGGAGCGTGTCTATGTTCCCAGGGACCTATATTTTATGATACTGTGTCTTTAAGTGTGCTTTTATGTGTCCTAATTTATGTAACGCAGTCATACCATGACAAATGTCACTTTGAAAACAATAAATTTTACTACTTTCCATACTATGCTCAGGGACCCTTGTCCCCCAACGTAACTGTAACCCATATCATATCAACCTCTTACCCTAAGAAGAACAACAGTGACCTGACAGATGTTGAGGGATAGTGTTATGGTTGTTGCACATCTGCCTCTTTTGGCTGTGACCTGTTTGGAATCCTCAGCTGTATAATTGTAAAGGAACACCTATTAGGCCAAATCCTGTGAGAGGCTGGATTTGACAGGTTCTATCTCCTAGTTTCTGAAACTGAAGTTGCTTCGTGTGCAATCTAATCCCAACCCTACTGCTACTTACACGTGCAGCAGTCTAAGACCTCCCTCTCCAAAGCCTCTGCCTCCAGCTCTTCCAGGGAGACAGTGAGATGATCCCAAGTCAACCAACATAATCTCTCCAGCATATCCTGGTCTTTCCTGGGGTCTCCTCCAATCTGGGCATGCCTAGAACACCTCACGTCAGAGGTGTCCAGGAAGCACCCTGGTCAGATGCAGCTCTATTACTACAACATTGAGCCCCTCCCGAATGTCTGAAGAGCTATAAACACCCATTACGAGGAAGCATTAACACTCATCTCTCTCTGCTGCATGCTTGTGTTTGACTATTCAGCACACGCAGTTACATATGGACGAGACAGAGTGCACTAAAGGTTGTGTTGCGAGAGTATCCACCCTGGATTTGGTGCTTTAAAAAGAGTTTTAGGAACTATATTCACCCTCAATTACTGCAGCGCACAAAAATCAAAGCAAAGAAATGGAGGGTACTTCCTCCAACAGCTGTACGAACTACAAACGGTCCTCTGGTCCGACAGGGTTTAATCACAATATCAGAAACAAGGTTTCTGACTTTCGCTGCTACAATTTTGAATGAAGGAAAAGGAAACATCTCGCAGTTTAAGTTCGAAAGCCTGCGAACACGGTAGCAGACGAGGAAGGCGAGGACGGGAAGGAGGTTTTGTGTCACATAAACAGCTGGTATCTGTCTGTAAAGTCACATTAATAGTCAGCATTTATGAAGGCTATTTGTCACCGCGACTACAAAAGAAAGAAGCTCCCGAATCACCCGGAACATCTCATTTATTTGGTCCGACAGACAAATATGACTTTCCCCAACATTTGGCACATCTTATCATTGCTTGTTGCAGCACATAATGACTCTGATATTACAATGAATATTAAACTAATAATTTACTGACTGCAGTGTGCTTTCATGACATGTTTCCCCATGTTTTTTGTGAAGCCCGCAGATAAATTTTTATTCATTACTTCCTTCAAAACATCCTTCAAATAAATGGCGAAAATACAAAATTCATCATCGTCTGCTGCAATAAACCCTACCTGCAAATGACTGTTTTCAATTTAAGCTTCTTTGGAAACAGAGAAAATGGAAACCAATTTAATAGTTTCATTACAAGTGCAAACCCTTCAGTCGCGCTGGGTTGTGAGTCAATTATCACTTTTTGTCCACTACACAGTCGGACTGAGAACCAGCTTTTTGAGAGGTCCGGGTCACTTTTAAGGAAAACCGAGAAATCTAATTAATTTGGCAGACATGTTCAGCGAGTTTATCCATGCTAATGCCACTTTACAACGGGGCTTCAAGGCAGCTAAATTAATAGGCGAACATATCGTGATGCTGTTGCATGCCATACAAAGACGTTGCACTCATTCTCGAGAACACCTGAAGCTTTGTCGGAGTCCTGACGGTGTGAATGGCCTCTGCAAAACTCACTCTGAGGCCCGGTTTAACCGCTTGCCATGTACTGTAGGCATGGAAACGAGTCATCTCCACTGCCTGGGAAGCTGTTTTAGTCTCCAGCCTCCTCTGCTCTGCTGGAACAGCGCCGAGTACGAGAATTGTTCTGACACCTCGGCGAGTGAAGCGGAGGAAACAGAGGAATGCGAAGATAGATGTGAGACCTGCGCAGATGTGGGGGATTTTATAGATCAAAAAACAGGTCCCTGCTGATTAAGAGATTTACAGGTTACAGACTGAGGGCTTTAATGCAGGGTTAAAGACCGAATGTGAAAAGTGTCAGATTCACTGTTAAGTAAAATCCACAATGAGTCATCTATGAAAGGATGTTGCTCTGTATAACAAACCACCTATCCTGGCTCCTAACTAGAAAAACAATGCGAATGAGAGGTAACGAGATGTTCCAGAATGTGCGGCTCCAATCAGACGCCTCGTTAGCCAACCTTCTGACTCCGCTGTTTCTGATTTACCTCATTGCGAGACTTGTGTTAGCTGTTGTTCCCCGTTCGGGATGGAGAGACGATCTGAGTGAGTTCAAGCTTTTCTGATGGCATCTTAGCAGCCAGAATGAGTCATTAAAACAGCTGCTCAGCTGTAGGTTATGCAAGTAGTGTTGTTCCAGGGAACGAATGCAAATCATTGTAATGGCTTCTGAAACATGACAGCCGAGCTTTAAATTGCCTGAATTGTGTGCGTCTGCTGAACCGAGGGGGGAACATAAAAATAAAATCTGCAAAAATGTGAGCCGCTTGGTGTGAGATCCAATTTTTCACCTTGAAAAAGGTGAAAAACAAGGCATGTAAGGTGGGATATTTCTTTTTTGAACTTGCTTTATAGTTTCACATTGATGCAAACAAACGCTCGCAGTGCCTGTGGCAGCGTGTTTGATGTCAGGGGGGGGCTCTGCGCAGCTCAGGTCAAAGAATCATCCGAGTGACCCGCAGCTCAGAGTTTTCCCCTCTCAGGCATCAATGGGATCAACAGACTGCTTTCAGTCCCTGAGTTCTGCGTGCTGCCGTCAACCTGTTGGTTTAATTACAGCCTAACCAGCAGTTAACAGGGATGTGGCTGAAAGAGTCTTGATGTGTTTGGATTACAGCAATAAAAATATGCCAAAAATGACTCAAAATCCACACGGCTATGTCCTAAATCACACTTTCATTCCAAACTACCTATTTAGGGAGCCCCATGTAGAGACACACATACTGAGCTGCTTTGCAAAATCCAACACTTTGGGACACCGCATGGGTTAATCTCTTTGTGCTGTGAGTTAATTTCAAATATATTATACCAAACATCATTTTCCAAATAATTTACTCTGTGCACAGCGCATGCAAAAATCAGACTACTTTCTGCAAGGCATGGGGAAATCCTCAGGTTCCGCTGGTAGGGTACCACCATCTGTACATTCAGACACTCACACCTGCAACAACGAAGCTGGTTAAGCTGTCAGCCGCTTCTGTAAAAGTTAACCCTGCGTTTGCCTCGTTTTGTGTTTGAACAACCAACATAACTGCTCAGCAGAGAACGCAGATTCACACATTGAAATCTTCAGTCTTTAAAAAGAGAGCTAGAAGATCTGAATATTGCATTGATTAGTCTACAGTGCGCAACAATTGCTTATCCTTTAACCGTGTCGCATGTCCAGCTTCTTATTCAGTCAGCATCCACACTGAGACCCGACCAGTGAAACCAGCGTGCTGGTTCCTCCAGAGGAGCTGAGGGTTAAATGCCGTGTAGTGGATGCTGTTACTCATTTGCCTGCAGTTGAGATTTTCAGTCCACTCGAAGAATTCAAACCGTTCTCAGAAGTCTGCTTCTTGAACTTCTGCCTCTTACAATAAAGTGATTAAATAAAATATTCCACCTACTCCATCTTTACTCTGATTATAATACCAATATTGAACCAACATCACGCATGTGATTTTCTTCTCACTCGCGAGCACGGCTTCAAATAAGTGATTTTTTTGGAGGGGGGAAAAAATGAATTCTTTTCGTCTGTATTTAGGATCATGTGTGAAACTCAAAGGCTTCATTTTTGAATGGTGAGGGAAGAAAAACAACCTTCAGAAATGACTGCGCCTGTCTGATCAAACGGCTCTGAAGCTGATTACTATCAGCTCTGAGATCTGAGAACAAACTTGTTTGTCTGTGGAACTTTGCCCATAACAAAGAAAGCCGAATCTTGCATTGAGTGTTGATTTTGAAAGAAGTGCAGGCTTCTCCGCTGCTCTTCTCTGCTACAGACTACAAGCTCCAGGCTACAGTAGCTGCTCCTGTGTTACATGAGGGTAAATGGGTTGAGTACTCTGTTCATTTTGCACTAACAACATGCTCAAATTAACAACATGCTGAAAGGTAGTTAATGAAAAGCTATAAGAAAAACTAACAAACATCAGAAATTGACTGGAATCCTCGATCCCTCGACCTAAACTGATTGTAAAGCTTCAATGCAAACTTTGTGGTCTATCCGGGTACGAGATTCTAAGTATTACATTTTTTATGTGAACAGGAAATTTAATTTAGATGTGTACAAAAACCCCTGGCCAACTTCCCATTCAAGGCCACCTCCTTGTGCCTCTCCTCCTACTCCTAAGTATGGCTGTTGTTTTTAGATTGCTCCCTGGAAGCTTCAACATTTCCCAGCTTTATTTCTCTTGCTCCATGTTTGATTTAATGCTGCTGCTTAACTAAAGCGGGACTGAGTGCAGTCAGAGTGTAGAGAAGTTGTATTTTTGTGGCAGGTGTGGTTATCCCAGCACATTTCCTTATGGCTCGCTTCTATAGTTTTTTTTTTTGCAGACAGGTGTTTAATACTTTGTACCTGAATGAAAATAATGTTTGCTTTTTTTCCCCTCCTGATTAGTGATTAAGAAAAATGCCTCCCATCTGTTCACTTCTTGCTTCCAACTTTTTATCTTATAAAGTAATTTGAAAAAGTCAGAAAGATCTATCAGGGCTGAAAGCTTGCAGTACAACGTGTCTATATGAAAAGACATATGGAGGATAATGATAGCTCTTCTGAACATGCTGTTATTATTTTTATACATTAGGTTTTCTGATGGCCTTCAATTGCCCATTTTCTTTGCAGCGGAGGCATGCACGACGTTCCTTTCTCGTCTTGTTCTCTCTCTTTCTGACAGGACAGGCTGGGCCTCGGATCTTCCCCAGCGGCTCGCTCCCTATTTATTTCTGCCTCTCTTCTTCTTTATTGTCCACCGCCGTCACTCATCCCTTGTCCTATTATAACTGCTCACACCGAGGATGGAGATAGAGATTGAAGAGGGACTGAGGTGTCCCATTTTAAAGAGCAGGTAAAGGTGTGTCGCTGCATGATAATAAGGTCTGGATAGGGCGATGGCAGTTCATTACATTGTCTGAGAAAGTCTGTGTATGTGCGTGTGTGTGAAAGAGAGGCAGACAGAGAGAAACAGGCAACAGGTTTGTGTGTTATGTACCTGGATTTGGTTGTTCTTGAGATGGCTTTTTGTTACTGCAGTTATAGGCGACAGATCATCCAGTTATGACCAGTTAAACTTTGAGAATCTGAGTCAAAATCTGGAAAACCAAACATGTCATATGTTTGTTAGATCTCTCTGATTACCGTCTGTTGGAGGCAGCAGTAAATAAATACTCATTCACATGTTGAGTTCACATGGCACGCTCATATTTACCCCTAAGAAGGTAGTTAAACAAACAGAGGCAGTGACCCCCTTCTAGCTGAGTTCTATCAATAAGGATCTTCCAAGTTGCAGAAGGTGTGGTGGTCTGCAATGGGCATCTAAAAACGGTGTAATTTATAAATCCAAAAGACCCTCCCTTTGGTTAAGCTTCTTCTGTCGGTCACATCTTTGTGTGGAATGTGGGATGAGGTCAGTGCTTATAAATCAGACAGGTTATTATTATGCAGTAATTCACATTACCTTTGCATGTTCTGCTAATCTGTCCTGCAAACACCTTCGTGTTCTTTCAATTAAAAAAACAACTTTGCAGCCGGGACATTCTAGTCTTTAGATAACAGATGAGGTGCAACAGTTAATTAAATGATTAACGGTAAATTCCTTCTTGTTCTGTAATTTTATGCCGTGGTTGCAGGGACCGCAGTCTAGATTTTTGTGGGTTGTTTGGCTGAAGATGGCTGGGTACGAGTTTATCTTGTAAAGTGGGGGAAAGTCTGACTGAGTACACCATCTCAATAATGCCCCAATAATGCTGCCATACACACCAATCACACATACAGTTTTTTGCTGTTTTAATGAGCACATTTTTATTTAAATTTGTAGGTAATACAAATGTAACTGCACAACTGTCTTATACGGTCAGTATGTTTATGAGCAGTTCATCTCACATTGTGCCTTTAAACGTGACCCTAACCTCAGAGCGGTCTCTGGTGAGCTGGTGCTCGCATCACCTCGAACGGTACGAGCAAAGCGGAAGACCCGGAGCGCAATTTGTGGATGAAGTCGTGTCAGTGTGAGCCTTTAACCCAGCCTTCATTAGCGAAACTACAACTTTTCAAGGATTTATAGAAGATGTGTTGCGGCCTGTTTTATGAGATGCATGTAAGTCCAGTATTATCTAATGAAAAAATACACTTCTTACAAATCTCCTCTGAAATCCTCAGGCTCCCACATCAGCTGCACACAGCCTTTTCTCCACCCGCGCTGCTTCTGTAGAACAGCTTGTGCTCTAATTATCGTGGTTTTCAGGAAAATATATAGCAGGTAGTCAAATTGTCAGATGTTTGTGTGAGAGCATAGCATCCAGCACACAAAGACACGCTGTGTTGTTTCTATAGGGGGAACAGGTTGCAGTGCATTGGTTTTAGTTATAAATCACCATCCAGCAGAAGAGTAACTGTCAAACTTTTACTGGTCTTACTGGAGTTGGTTGTTACCGCTCAGTTAGGGAAACAGAGAAATACTGGAGTGAAAGTACACACTGGTGGTCGGGCATTCCCAGCAGCGCCAGTGGAGTCTGATGACAGGAAATGTTTCAGTAACTGGGCACTGACTGGGCGCTGTGGCATCACTTTCCAATCTGTTTCCCTGCAGGAGAAACTCCCTGCAGGACGAGTATTACTTGCTCCAGTTATACGTAAACGGCACAGCGAGGCATTCTGGGACTTACGGGAGATGAGAGAATTCTGTATGTCATTTAGGTGACACATTTAAGGAAGAACCTGATAATCAATCAACGGTTTTCACACATTTGACTTCTCAGATTAAAAAAAAAGGCTGAATATAAATGACAAACTTTCCAGTTTCTGAACATATGCTTGTGCACCATGTGGCTGAAACACTGCTTAACCTAAAACAGTTCAAACATCCCTAATTATTTCTGGGCCACAACACCTACAACATTTGTGTACATCATACTAGAGTTATGTAGATCTCATCTCAGCCACGCCTGTGTGAAATTTCAGTCCTCTGAGGGTAACCCTGTGTGAGACTGAAGTTGGAGGTGTCGCTGGTTTCCTCGAACCTCTGTAGAATGTCTCCAAATGCCCAAATGGCGCCATTAGTTTTTAAACAGTGGTACAGAAGCATTTTGATTAGAAAGCATTTTAGCATTACTCAGAACACTGACGGTTTGTCTTTCTGCTAATTATGCTGCAGACTTCTGCTGCTAAAAGGAGCAAATTCCCCACAATGAGCTTGGATGAAATCCAAGCCAAACTCCCCATGCTTACTGCTGCTGGAAAGGAAAAATTAGGACTAATGAATGTGCTCAAAGCCAGAAACATCTTATTCTATGTGGCCGCAAAGGACACATGACAAGCTAATTGGCGCCTTCAGGCTGGGCGTGCCTGCTGTACTGCTTGAGTTTGCCGCACTGGGGTGGAAACTGAATTTGGGGACAGAAACAAACGTTTCCAGGAAGAAGACCTACAACGTTTGATCTGCACGACATTTTCACTCAGATTCTTTATAATTTTTCAGTTTTTTCTTTTTGTGGGAAACTAATAAGAGGGGAAAAAGTGCTTCAAGCTTTCCTTCCTCACCTGTGTTATCAGGTTAAATTTTGATGCAGTCAGGTTATAGTGCTGGATGAAAATTTACAGAATCAAACGTGTGTTATCCTGAGTGGGTGGTTACCTGACAGAGTGAACACGGTCAATTACTGAGAAAAATAGCTGCTTAGGATGCTTCACCACAACTGTTTCATTTTCCCAGGTTGGTTTGGGAGAACCTGAACGCAGCACTACCATCAACCCTGTCAGACACCTTTGGGATAAAAGAGGAAATTGTGAGCCGGTGTAAGTCTTTGCATTTCTTTCTACACAACCAGTATCAATCTGAGGCGAGGCTGTTAATTACTTTTCCAGCTGATCTTAATTAAAAGGCCTGTTCTTCATTACTGAGCAAGTCACAGCTCTCATCCAGAAAACCAAGATATGAAAAAAAGCGCAGAGTAGTGAAATGCCACGCAAGAGACATCCGACCGCTGATATTTTGTGGAACCAGAAGCGAGAACATCGATCGAGTACAATAAAACAGCCACTTTGAGCCATCCTGGGCGCACAAATCTTTTTGGGGGGTTCCACCATCACATGTCCCGGCCAAGATTTCCTGTTGCATCCATTGGTCATTGTTTCCAGACGCAAATATATAAACATCAATAAAAAAATGGTCCAGGACTACAAGTCTGAGAATTCCCTTCACACTGCGCATGAATTGACTCACTGGATCCAGAAGGAGATCCGGATTAGTTAGTAATATTTCATTAAAGTATAAAACCGATAGCTCTCAATTTTCCTAATTTCAATTTTATATGGATTTCCAAATGAAGTTTAGTTTCAGCAACATCTGCCTTAATATTCAGAATTTCTGCACTTTGAAAACATGTGACACATATGTTGTATAGTGTGACATGCTGACTCTAGAAGTTGCATTATAATGACTTTGTTTTTTTCAAAATAAAAGTTCTATGTTTTTCTCTATCATTGGGGGAACACTGAGTGAAACACATGCCCCGGGTATCTCATGAAAAACTGAAACTGGCATCTTTGAACAGGTTTGTAATAAGTAATCCAGCTGCTCTGCAGAAGTAATGTCATGATAAAATCACCCCTGCACTGCCACCTATTTTATGACCTGTGCAGCACTCCTTGAGTGGTCACTGACATTAATCCAGCTGGTGAAGTTCCACCCCGTTTACTCTGCAACTGCCCAGATGCAAAATCTCACCGCAATAAAAAATATACAGCAAGGAAAGTAAACCAACTTTTTGCTGCATAAATTGGACTCAAAGTAGATCCTCTTGAATCCAAAACACTTAACCAACTCCTCCAAGTCCAATCACAGCCTTAAAGCCACTTTGGCATTCATCAGGCTCGATTTATTCATAGGAGTGTAGCATGGCGTGGCGGCGGCGGCGTGCGAGACAGACAGAAGCGGCGGCTGCGAGAGTCATTACCAAAAATTTCAGACAGACATCGCAGGGATCGTTGAAGTTATTGATCTGCCTCCAGAAACCTCAGGAGTGCACGGCCTCACCCTTCGAAACTCAGTTTCGATTGGCTGACAGGCGTCCAAGGTCCAGCTGTCATCTCATTTGCATACAGAGTGAGGGGAGCCCGGTGCGTAATGACCACAGAGGGTGGGTTAACACCGAGGAGCAAATATATACAGACAGAGAATGTTTTTGACCTCAATTATAATATGCAGATGGGACAATGCTGAAGAAAGACAGAAGCAGAGGAGGACGAGGAGGAAAGAAGTGGGTGGAATTTATGAGCTGGATCAGAAAATAAGTTCAGACCTTTTTTAAAAGACAGAAAAATACAAAGGATGGAAAAAGACGGGAATAAGGAGAGTGGATGAAAATGGAGAACAGAAGGGTTGGTGTCTACTGTGGCAGGTGGGTGAAAGTAGCTGCGGGAAGATGTTTCCAGATCATTTGAAGAGTATAAAGTCCATATTACAAGTGTCCGTTTCTGAGCGCTAGACAAGACGTGGATGTGTTAGTGGTCAAAAAACAGACTCTGAAGCAGGGATCTAGAAACAGCAGCCATGCAGGATATGATGCACAGGTGCACTCGGAGATGACCTTAAAGGGCAGATCAGCCAAATTTCACACATTGTACTTTATTTTATGGCACTAAGAGACGAGAAGAATTACAAAGTGAAACAAATGAGTAATCTTGTATTTAATGAAGTAAATACTGATATAAGTTACTACTTAATTGTTTGTCATATTATTAGTTTAAGTTGTTGCTCCTTGCACTTATTTTTGAGTTTGTGTGGATTTAAAAAGACCTGAGATGAAGAACGAATGTTTGGAATAATAAAGTGCATTTATGTTCCCATGTTTGTGCAGCACACTGCGCGTGCAAGGACGAAAAACACAAACTCTCAGATTAAGAACTGAATGAACTCATTTGGTGTCCTTATAAAAGCTTCGATTGATTTTTAAGCATGTGGGGCTTTGTGCTTTTTCCATCACTGGGCCTTGCATGTTTACGCTGAAGGGCCATTTTCTCCCAAGGCCTCGTGAGAAAAATGTCCACCACGGATGCAAACTGCTCAGCACTGGCACGGGGCCTTCATGGCTTTGAAAACGTTTAGTAACAACCAAATATCAGACAGGACAGTAACAGAGAGTGGGGATATTTTCCTGGACATTTTGGATCCAAATTTATGAAAACCTGGGCATTTTTAAAAAATCAAATATGTTTTAAAAAGTGAGGATATTCTTGTAAAATTATTAAATTTGCTTGAAATTAATGAGCATGCTTTGTATTTAGAAAGAGTGGATTTTTTTTAGATGCCTGGGTGCTTTGGGGAAGTAGCTAATGTAAAGAAAGCGCTGGTTTGAAGGCGAAGACATTTTCAAAAGTAACCAGGCTTTAGGAAAGATCTTTGAAGGGAGGGAGCCTGAGAAGCATGGGCCGTTTTTAATTAAAGTCCATTTTATTTATGTAGCACCAAATCACAACAACAGTCGCCTCAAGGTGCTTTATACTGTAAGGTAAAGACCCTACAATAATACAGAGAAAACAATCAGACAACCCTCTATGAGCAAGCACTTAGTAACAGTGGGAAGGAAAAACTCCCCTTTAACAGGAAGAAACCTCAGGCAGAACCGGGCTCAGGGAGGGGCAGTCATCTGCAGCGACTGGTTGGGGGTGAGGGGGGAGAGAGAGGACAAAACAAGAAGAGCCAGAGATTAATAACCAATGATTAAATGTAGAGTGGTGAATAAACAGAGTGAAAAGAGGTGAATGAAAAAGAAATGTATCATGGGAACCCCCCCCCCCCCCCCCTCCAGCAGCCTAGGCCTATTGCAGCATAATTCATAGCAACCTGGTCCAGCCCTAACTATAAGCTTGATCAAAATGGAAAGTTTTAAGTCTAACCTTAAAAATAAAGAGGGTGTCTCCTGAATCCAAATTGGGACCTGATTCCACAGAAGAGGGGCCTGAAAGCTGAAGGCTCTGACTCCCATTCTACTCTTTACTATTCTAGGAACCACAAGTAAGCCAGCAGTCTGTCGGCTAAGAAGACAGATATTGTAACATGAGGACCTAGGAAAGTTCAGACATTCTTGGGGGAGAAAAACACTAATTTGGGGCATTTTTTAAAATGTTTGTTTTTCCAAAGCAAACTGAAAGTTGTGATTTTTGGGGGGAAAATTGAGGGAAAAACGTATGAAATGAGAACAAGTCATAAAGTGGGAAGGTTTTGGGAAGCTGAACATGTGTTGGAAAGTGAGAGCATATTTGAAAGTTACATTCAGAAATAAGGCAATTTCTTATTTCACTTGTGGTTCTTATGAGCCCACAGTTGTCAGTGAGCTCCGTGTTTGTGCTGAGATCTGCTCGCCTCAGAAACAGATGCCTAAGGCAGGATCCAATACTCGCCTGTTGTACACCAGCACCAGCACATCGCCTCAGAGTCTCTGCGCCTCTCCCTCACCATGTGATATGCATACAAACGCACACCTGTTGAATTAAGCAGGACATTAAAATGCGTGCTGCTCCTTTATGCTCAACCACCACTATCAGTGAGTGAGAGGACAAAGACATCTGGGAGAGTACCTGAAGATAAGCTTGTGCATGTGTGTTATTTAAGCCTCCAGCTTTGTCTCTCATTGCCGTTGTGCTCGGAGTCTCTGGTGAAATCAGAGCGCTCACTCAGCCTGCGAACGTGGGGTTACAAAAACAGACATCCACCTCTACTCGAACACCGATGATCCTCCAGTGGACCTCCATTACTCTGCTGCACACAGTTGCTAGGAGATACGTGATGCAACTGCAGGGACTCCGTCTACATTTGCATGCAACACTGTGAGCAACGGGTTTAATTTTGAGCAGCTCTGGCTTTCTTACGAGCCCGCTGATGCTTTTAATCTCCTCCTCCTATCTTTGCTTTAATCCTGAGGTATTTCTCTGTCTTAGCCATTCGCTTTCCTTTGAAAAAAAAATGTGTGGCATGTGTGTGTATGTGGGCTTACTTTCATTATGGGGCCTGGGTGGCTGATTACACAATATGGGCAGAGACAGAATGGGCCATTGATTCCCCGGGCAGAGCCAAAATGGCTGCTCTGGTACAACTTGACACCATCTGAGTGGCTGTGTTCCCCTGTGTATGCATGTGTGTGTGAGTGTGTGCGTGAGATGGAAGCGATAATGTGGATAAAGAGGGGAAAACAGAATGATTCTCAGTGTTTTGTGGGCTTTTATGTGCCATTCCACAGCCAAAAATCAAGCTCCATTAAAATTACTGCTTTCAATGTGTGGACATATTTTATCTTACTTATAATTTATCATCTGTGCTAGAAGTTATGGAATGAAAAATTAAAAAGGCAGTGAAAGAAACTGAGTCCTGAGCATTTAATAATTAATGTAGATTATACTTATTTTTATAGTCTTAAAAGTGGATTATGTGCTATCTGGCATTTTTCACTTATGGAACTTTTTCCTTTACCACCGATATCCGAAGGATGAGAGACTTATAATCACTACTTTGCTTTAGCTTCAATCCTTCATCCCTACAGCATCAACAATAAGCAACACTAATGTTAGCAAATAAACTCCACTAATCACTTACAAATCTGGCTTTAGATAGTATTTTGCTAGGGATAACATTGGTTAGGGTGCAAGCAGTGGTGCCAATTTAGCGACTTTTCAGACCCCGCTAGCGACTATTTTTTCAAAAAGCGACTAGCGACAAATTTAGCGACTTTTTTGGGTGGTGTCAGCAACTTTTGGAGAGTTTTGGAGAAACCTGAAATCCTCCGCTGTTGACGTGTTTTGTGTACATACAGCCTTCGCACTGCGTCCCTTCATACACTTTGGCATTGCCCGGACCCCAAAGAGTACCTGGCTGCAGGCAAGAGGGTACTGCCATACTGCAACTCCATAACGGAAGTTGGTTTGTACCGGAAGTCACGTAACCTTCAAAGGGGAAGTGGGTCTTCTTCGTGTGCTTGTTCCTCATGATGCAACCAGTAGATTTACTGATTTAACCCTGTTCAGTGTCACCCAGTTATTGAGTGCACACTGTTTACTAGGTCGTACATTAAGTGGAAACATGCCACGATCAACTGAATGGTGACAGATAGCTGAACAGAGAGAAGATACTAGCAGTGCACAACTTCTAATTTCTGCTGCAGTCCTGTGACTATGACTCATGGGAGCTGCAGCAATTGAGTGCTAACATAATAATCACTTAATGCTATGAACAATGCTATCATTGTAATAAAGGTTTCTGCGAACACTGTTAGCAGGAAATTACACAAATCAATCAGGCTGCGCATAAGCCTGACACAGTATGGCTTCTTTTAATGACTTGTTTTTTTTCCCACAAACATTAATTTTTAACATCCAGGATTTAGAAATGCATTTTCAGCACAGAAAATTAGGATTTTTTTTCCACATACGCTCAAACTGTGCAGGGAGGAATCAGCCAGGATGGACATGAGGAATGATTACAACAACAAAAAAAAAAACTGTTTCCCGTGTGGCCTTGTGACAGAAAAGCAAAATGTGTTTTACGATGCTGCTAAAGCACAGTGAATACACCTTACTACTCTTCACACTGAAAGTTTTCACTGCTGGACCGCTGTAGAAAAAGGAAGATATTTTTCTGTGTCATGCTACATGAGAAAACAGCCACAGTGACATGTTAGATGGAGTGCAGATAGGCTGTTACTGCACAACCTTTTTCCTTGCCTTAATGTTCTGTGGAAAGCCATTTACGCCATGCCAGCACTGATTTTCTCTCTCTTTCCCTCCCTCTCTCTTATCTGCAGGCTTTCAGCAAAATGGTTGCATGTACTGGTCAGGCTTGCCTTGTTATTCTGCCTCCTGGAGAAGTTGTACTATACATGTTCTTGAAAAAAAAAAATCTGTATACAGGGAGGAAAATGATACCCTGTGTGAATGTCATCAGCCCATTAGAAAGCTGTTATTACACCCATACATACAAGGGCTATATTTCCTCTACTTGACTAGAAGTTGCATTATTATACACTCTGATCATTGACAAACAGAATGCAACAGGTGTCAGCAAGAGTGTGCAATAGATTTGCATATTCACTACATGAAAAAACAAATACAGGGATGATTTAATTTTTTTTTTCCTTTATTGAGTAGGTCCCTCTATTTGGAGGTCTGAAAAATTCACAACAGGACCAAGTGCGGGAGATGCTCTGTCCCCACTGCTGTTCTGCACAGGCCTGAACCCCCTCAGCCAGATCATTAACAAGAATGGCTACGTATATTGACTATGAAATGGAGCAAACATCAGCCACCTCCTCTACATGGATCGAGCTGTACGCCAGGAGTGTATAAGATTCACTGAGCCACACCACTAGGGTGTGCCGCAATGACATCGGAATGTCATTCTTACTGGAGAAGTGTAATCGGATGACAGCAAAGAGAGGAAATGTAGTCAGAACTGAGGGGATTGCACTACCAGAAGGCAACATTGCAGACACTGAGGACAGCTACAAGTACCTTGGAATCCCACAGGCAAATTGGAACCATGAAGAGGCCGCTAGGAAAGCTGCAACCGCCAAGTACCTCCAGAGAGTAAGACAAGTCCTGAAGAGTCAGCTAAATGGGAAGAACAAGTTTCAGGCAATCAACATCTATGCCCTGCTGGTCATTAGATACCCTGCTGGGATAATAAGCTGGTTAAAGGAGGAGATAGAGGGCCACTGGCATCAAGACAAGAAAGCTCCTTACCATGCATGGAGGGTTTCACCCCAAATCTAGCACTGTGAGACTGTATGCGAAGTGTAAGGAAGGGGGCTGAGGACTAGGTAGTGTCAGAACCACTATCCTGGATGAAACAAGGAAGATCCATGAGTACATCAGGAAGATGGCCCAAAGGATCATGTGTTTAGTGAATAACTCAGGCAGCAGAAACCAGAGAAAGAAGAGGAGAAAGAACAGGAACCATCATGGAAAGAAAGCCCCCTTCAGGGCATGTACCACCAGCAGATAAGAGAAGTGGCTGATATAGAAAAATCCTACCAATGGCTGGACAAAGCTGGGCTGACAGACAGCACAGAGGTACTAATCATGGCAGCACAGTAACAAGCTCTAAGCACAAAATGAATAAAGCCTGGGGTCTACCACACCTGGCAAGACCCCAAGTGCAATCTGTGCAGAGATGCCCCTGAGACAATCCAGCACATAACAGAAGGGTTCAAGATGCTAGCAGGCAGGGCATACATGGAGCGCCATAACCAAGTGGCTGGGATAGTATACAGGAACATCTGTGCCAAGTGGGACCTGGAAGGTCAAAATGGAATACGCCCCCACATGTGGTGGAGAATAACGGAGGTAAGATCCTGTGGACTTCCAGATAGAGACAAACACACTTGTGATGGCTAACCAACCGGACATAGTAGTGTTGGACATGCAGAGGAAGAAAGCCGTAGTGATAGACATTGCAATACGAAGTGACAGGAACATCTAGAAGAGGGAACACGAGAAGCTTGATAAATACCAAGGGCTCAGAGAAGAACTAGAGAGGATGTGGAAGGTGAAGGTAACAGTGACCCCCAAACTGGAAGAGTGGGTCCACCAGATTTCAGGAACGACATCTGAGATCTCTGACCAGAAGAGCGCAATCCCAGGAACAGCTAAGATACTGCGACGGACCCTCAAGCTCCCAGGCCTCTGGTAGAGGATCCAATCTTGGAGGACAAAGACCACCCACAGGGTGAGCTGGGAATATATATATATATATATATATATATATATATATATATATAATTGTAATTTCCCCATTGTGGGATCAATAAAGTATCATCAATCAATCAATCAATATATATATAGACTGTGTTTGTGCTGTTGGTGCCTTTTGGAGAATTTTTCATGGAATTAGCTGAAAGATTATCCAAGAAGTCTGCTGCAGGGGATTTGGGGTTACTTATAGCTCAGCTGTGCATAAAAGCTAAATATGTTAGCAATGGTGGAATAAAATTTCCAATTACTACAAATGCACTTATATATTTATTGATATAATTTATCCATGCTGATATAGCCCATTTAGGAATGCTGTTTACAGACAAGTTGAGGAGACTGGTGTCCTGCAGTGATCTCAATCATTACCCATGATGGTCTGATATAACACGAAACATTCAAAAGAATGGCTCTTGTAAACACTTTGGAAAAATGCCTGACACTGGGCCTCTCACTGTATAATCACCTTCACCTGATCTGCATAGTTTGTAGGCACTGGGCTTTGTGTAGGTGGTGGTTGTGGTATCTCATGTCAGGATGATGTAAGTTACTGTACCAAAACTAAAATGCAAATGAGCAGCAATTTCAGTTTGAGCAGCCAGAGCTCATAAGGAAGCAGGGAGTGATAGTGGATCATGTTAACTCTGCCAAAACATGCAGCAAAAGGCCTCTGGGAGATTAGAATCTCTCTCCTTTGTCTTTAACACTTTCAGCAGCTAATTTCTCACTGATGGAGGTTCAAACTGACCACTTCTACATGGGGAACACCATTAACTAGCAGACAGTTTATTTAACCCCATCATTGGGTCAATTTAACGTCAAACCAAATTCTCCACAAAACACAAAATGAACAGCGGAGAAGACAGTAAAAATAGGCCCAGCCAGAGGGACAAGACAAGATGAATAAATAACAGGCAGGCTAACGAGAATGAAATGAATAAAAAACCAAGGTTTAAAGAATTAATCTTTGATTCCAGGGTGCTTTAAATCCTTCATAAGCTGCTAATGAAACACAGATCATCTTGAGGCAACAGGTTTCATCCATCCAGAGGGCAAAATCACATTATTTCTGTGCCAACACAAGAAAAACAGCAGCAGAAACAATTTAGTGGAGAAATAGCAGTTAAAGCCAGTAAACACTGGAAAGAAGGATTATTATTACTCAGAAAACAGGATGGCCCGCGTTCATTATCCACTATAAATTTACTTTAAATTCCTGAGCAAGGTTACCCTATGTGGACAAAACATAATCAGGAAGAGTTCAGGGAAGCCAGGACGATATAGTCAAAAGAAATTCCCAAGGAGTTGTAATTTACAGGAAATGCCTTAAGGTACCAGCAGCAGGAGTGTAATATGGATTTAGGAGTCACTGAGTGTTACTGCTTATAATTTGGTTTGTGACGAGGCAAGTTAAGGTAATCAAAATCCTCCACGGTCCAGATTTCCACAAACCAAACATCAACAGCTACTGAGGGAAAGGATACAGAAGTGACACTCTGGCTACAGCTGGAAGCGTAAAGAAAAGCCAGAAACAACTGCCGAGAAATCTGCTCGCTGTAGAGAGGTTCATTAAGCTGGAAACCGACTCTGCCGCGCAACATGTCATCTAAAAGCAATAATACAGTAGGCTTGCTCTAAGGCCTGCTGTCAAAGACTCCTCCTGGCTGCTTCCCCAATCTCTCTCCAAGAACTCTCACTGTTGTGATGAACTGGAGTAGACACGGGTGTAAGACGGCGCGCTCGGCCTTAAAATGAAAAGTGACGGAGAAATTGGCTCAAGGAGAGAACTTCAAAGCTCCATTTAAGAAACACACTCCAATTACGAGAGATGTAAAATCTGTGTTAACGTTTGCGATGACGTGTCACTGTCGTGATGCTATTACGATCTATTTGAACTCTGAACCACAAACGCTAAGCATATCTATGATAATGCAGAGTCTGGTTGAAGCCGATGTCTTCATCACATTTAAACAGTAAGTGGACATAATGTCCACCTCTGATCCAATGAAACCAAAACCTGCAGTTCCTCTAATGTCCACTCAAAGCTTCAACAGTAAGTCAGACTTCATACTGTGCCCCATACCCCACCATGTTAAAATGTCCAAATTTATAGCAGAAATAAACTGTTACAGTGCTTTTTTTTCTGTTCTACCATTTTATGGAGTGATTTATGCATATGCATGTTGTAACTATGTTTTGAAAATGCTACAAAAAAGTCACTGTGCATTTTGTGCATTATCACTGTTCCAGTCAGATGATAAAGCATGTTTGCAGTAGCTGATGGGCTCCACTTCAGCTAATTAGAATCCTTGAACTAGACTTCTGTTTCCAATAAATGGATTGGAAATATATCTCTGCAGAGATATGTTAGACAACAGCGTTCCCTATTTAGGGCAACAGTTGGTATTTGTCCTGCTTCAATGTGACGGCATAGCTGGATCATTTTTCATGCAATTATCTGAGATATAATATGGCTTACATGGCACAGGTTGTGCAAGATGTCTGCTCTAGTTTTGGTGAGTGAAAATCTAGGATTTTAATTGGATGCCACTTAGCAGTAATCTGCAGGTATGTTTGTCTCTGTGTTGCACTCAGTCTATGGATGCAGCTTGCTAACCATGCTAGTTAGTTTTAGCTGATTACGCCAACCTCTCGTCCAAATACGGTCACTTCTGACTCCAAAAACCAACATGGCAACAGCCAAAGCATTAATGCTGAGGTTTCAAAAAATGCTATTAGGTGATGTCACAGTGGCTACAACCATCTTTTATATACAGTCTTTGCCCTGATCTGAGGAAAAAGGGTCTTCTCTGTCTGGACTTCCAACGGGACAATCTGAGTAAAATTAGAGAATCAGCTGAGAGGCATAAAAATAACAAGACAGACAAATGAAGAGTGTTTGAGTGTTGAGCTAAAAGCCTTCAACCCCGAACGAGGAAGGAGAGGAAACGTGATTAAAGCCTGTATTTCCGATCACTTACTTCTCCATTAGGGAGATTAATGAGGGCCATACAAGCCAGGGACGCCAGCTCTGCTGTGAAAAATGATGCTATTACCTGTTTGGGATGAAAAAAAAAGGTGTGTGTGTGTGTGTTTGAGAAACTTTTCATGCTCTACTATTCACTGCCGCTGCTTGGAGGAAAACTGGATTGGAAATCATGTTTGTGTACTTTGTTTGTGTGAAGTGTAGCCATGTGCAGGCTGGGCGGCCCAAAGTACGTCAATCAATCTGCCCCGAGTGTGGCAGATACTTTAAATGCAAAGTTTCTATTCCAGGCGTCAACACACATTACTCTGTGACAGACTGCTGGAGAGCCCTCAGGTATGTGAGTGCGTTATAATGAAGACTACACTGTAAAAATAAATAAATAAAAACGTGAGAAAACTCGTGAACTTCAAGTTCACGTCATTCCCTAAATTTATCCAACAAAGGATTTTAATTTCTATTGACTGAATGAACATTAAAGACACGTGCTGCATCTGCATGAACTACTTTTTTTATTATTGTTTTATATATATATATATATATATATATATATATATATACATATATATATTTATATATAACAGAAACAAATGGACAGATTTTGAGGGGACGCGCATGAGAGAAGAAGCCAGATGGGAGACCCAAAGACTGCAATTCCTGAAATGGCCACTTGAAGCTGGGTTCAAAAATGAATCAGTCCCCATAGACTCCCATGGTAAGATGTCGAACTTTACAGCAGGAATAATGGTTTTGGTCTGTGGAAAAGCTTAACTTGGCACCTAATGGTTACTTCGCCCTTGCTACAGACACTCCATAATCTCTGGTCATTACAATAATGGAGTCTCTTCCTGTGTGGACGCCCCTTTAGAGTCTGCTATGCTGTCTCTGAGCTTCACCTCAGCCAGGTAAAGTCACTGACTGGGCCTCTTTTGAAGCATTTGTAATGCAAATATCTGACAGTACTGACCCCCTGGGGGGTGGTGTGTGTGTGTGTGTTCCTCAAGCAGCATTTGTAAGGAGGCAGTAGAGTCCAGAACCACATGTCACTACCAGACTGGCACAAACACGATCTATGAGCCATGCTGCTTTACTGCATGTGCAACTGTTTTTTAATCTTACAAAATAAGTGCAGAAAAGCTGAATGTGATGTAGGATTGTTCTTATAACACAAATTATGGGACCAAACTGCAGCCAAGCTGGTATTAGAGAGATTTAAACATATGAATATGGACTTCCAAAACCTCTACAGATCATTTTAAATAAAAACTGCAGGTTTATAAGCCGTAAACATGATTTTACCTTGTAGAAATAATCTCTTGCTCATGCACTGTTCATGCACATGTGAGTTTAACATGTAAACTGTGAGAAAACATCATCTGGCTGTCTGTGTGTTCATGCTGGAGATGCCCTTGAATGCTGTGAAAGGACGGGCACGAGGGAGTGGAGGGTCATGTTCAGCGGCTCAGCTCATTATCTGACTGACAAGATGCTGGGTTGATAAATGAATAGTGGTGGGTGGGGGGCTTTAAAAATAAGCCTCCATTCAACTTGCAGACCCTCACAGAACAGCAGGAACATCCGCTCGAATGAAAGCGGCTTTATGTGGTGTGAAAAGATTGAAATGATAAATGTAATAAATGTGTTCTCAGGCTCCTGAAATTAGGCTGAAAAACACATTCAGGGCATTGAAATCAATACTGAAAGTGTGAGTTATGAAGCAAATTCTAAATGATGGGAAAATAATGGTTGGGACCCCAAAAAAGTTGAAAACATGTAGAAAACTGTGGAAAAAAATGTGAAAAAATGGGTTATCTATTAGAAAACAAATGATGGCAGCAAGAAGAAAGAGGAAGAGGAAGATGGTCAGAAAGCTCTTCATCAGGATTTTCCATTAGATTTTCCATGATTAACTGTAAATGCTTTTCCAAAGTGGAAGCATTTAGGAACCACAGCATCCACAATTCATCCACCAAGTGTCAGAGCACAGAAACCGTCCTCTGGCATTAACATCAGCAGGGAACCTGCACCGGGAGCTTCGTGGCCGAGCAGCTCCTGGAGCTGTGATCTGCAGGTGGCGCCGTGCTTTTGTTCAGTGTTTGAGGTTTAACACTAGAACTCCCAGGATTTTAGAACTACTAGAACTCCCATAGGTGGTCATTTTGACCACCATACATTATTTG
>JAVDPK010000927.1:40100-53502 GCA_034780415.1 Cichlasoma orientale | reverse complement strand
GGTTAATAGCAAAAAAGATATTACACTTCAAAATTTGAAAATGGTCAAAATGACCACCTTGGGAGTTCTAGTGTTAATAATCACATAAACCTACTTTTGGCCAGATAGTGTCCCTCCCTCTCAATATACACATATAATTTGTGATTAGCTTCAGTGCTAATAAGGTGTTAGAAAGAGCAGATGTTCACTGCAGTTTATCCACCTGGATGCACTGATTTCCTTAAAAATCACACGGATCCCAAGTAGATAATTACTGCAGAGCAGAAAATCACCTCGTATACCACTGACAGACCTCTCACATGTATTACCGTAAGTCAACACATGCTGGTTTGACTATCGTTTCAGGGAGGAGGCTCAAGGTGAATATATATCAGCCTAATTTGCTTAATGACCAAAGACTTGCAGTTATTGCAGCTGGAATTCACACGTGCATTTTACACGCTTTTAACACGGCAGACCGACACCGAACGATTGTCTGCGGGATTGAAATCAGTGAAGTGAGAGTGACTGCAAATTGAAAACGGAGGGAGGAGAAGAGAGCAGGAAGCTGGTCCTGCAGATCTGCTCAGTTCATCCAGAGAGTGGATGGGCTGCTGGACGCTGAGGAGGAAGAGAGACCAGATGAAGCAGAAATCCAATAAAAAGCAGACAGTTTAAAGGAGGCAGCGCTCCCAGCTGTCAGGAAGCTTTGACGGGCGTTATTACAGACGGCAGCGGAGAGGAGTTAGTGTGAATTCAGAAAACTGGTTGCATCAGGTGGGGCTTGTGGTCAACCAGACTGTCTGCTGAATGCCCTCTTTTAAACTTTTTGAAATACCACAGATCCACTTACTGATATGTGAACTGCGCTGACTGAAAGGGACTGCACAACATTATAAATTCCTTTAGATTTCTCTGAGCCGCAGGGGGTCTGAAAGCAGTGAGTAAAAGGTGTCGTTGATCAGATGCAGGCGGTTACTCATCATCATCATCATCATCATCACTACCACTGAGGTCCTGGACTCATCGCAATCTGTCCCCTGTTTATTTGGTTTATTCATATTTGTGAATGTGTGTGTGTGTGTGTATGTGTGTGTGTGTGTGTGTGTGTGTGTGTGTGTGTGTGTGTGTGTCCATCTGTCCTTGTCTCACTGCATGGTGTTTGTGTGTGCAGCTCAGTGCTAAACAGCAGGCAGCTTCCTCTGCAGGGGGCCATTGTGAGGAGAGCTCAACATGTCCTCTAAATACCGTACACACACACACACACACACACACACACACACACACACACACACACACACACACACACACACACAATGACACACAAAAAGGACGCAAAAGATGGATGTAGCCACTGTGACGTTACCCTCTGGTTGGCTTGGTCCTCTGATAAAGCTGAGAATTTCTAGTGTTTTAAAAACAGACACCACCAGCGAGTGATGGATTTGACCGAGAAGCCGATGAACACGACAGCCCCATAATGTAGCGATTTGTCCATCATGTCAATGGCAAGGCAGGTCCAGTCTGTTTTGAAATTCATGACAAACCTGCGTTTGTCCTTGTGTCAAAATAACTGTTGAGGAGATGCCGATGGTACTTGATATCAAGGAGAATGGAAGGCTAGATAAGAAATGTCGGTGCACTATCTGCACCTAGCTTGGCTGTCACTGTTACCCGGAGTAAAGCCAAAACATCGAGCACCACGGGAAAAGGCTCCCCTGAGACTAGCCTTTGTTCCAGCCTCAGCATGTAGTGTGACCTCACTAAATAAAGGGGTTAACACCAAAAACTCCATTACAAAAGCTATGCTGCAATATCTTTCCTTTTGACCATAATTTAAAAATGAATATTATGTGTTGTGGTTCAGTCACACTAGAGGAAGGCTAGCAGGCTGGTTACCTGGTGATTGCACTGATATTTTTTTTTACATTCGACGACCAACTGCAAGTGACCAGCTGGTCGCCCAGAGGTTGAGAGCACAACTCCCTCAGTCTCTAGATGACCACTTTCAATCACAGGTCTCCTGGTGGGAGCTGAGCTGTCTAAAAACTATCGACGTTTGTGAATTTCTGTGTATGTAGAGAGTAACAGATTTTCAATTTTTGCTGATTTGTCACAGTTAATTACTGCATTACTGCAAACAGATTGCATGCAATTGCCAACTTGAGCCCATTCGATCGAAGCAACAAGATTGCAAGTTCTTTGCACACAGTCACAATAACTGCGGCTGTTCCACAGTCTCCCACCACTGTTTTTCCCAGTTTCACTGTAGGCTTAAAGAGGATGTGAAACTAGTAACTGAGACCATAAACCTACTAGGAAAGTGTTTACTGATGATATGCTAACCCAGTTAAGACTAGGGTGAAACTGTGATTGGAGCACCAACATCAAAGAAATAAAAGTATAAATCTGTCTGGTTTACAGATTGTTTTATCTTACATTTCATTCACAGGTTCCAACAAGTTCCTTGGCACAATTGTTTTGTACCATGCCTAAGCACGACTGCCTCCTCTCCAAACTCCCCTGCTGGCTCAACTCCTCCATTTGGCTCTGCCTCTCATGCACATACTTTATGAAGGGACTGTTTGTGTTGAAGAAATCCATGCTTAGATTTGGCTCACCTCAGACTGCGGCCTTAACTCTGTGTCATGTCCTGGTAGCCAGATGGTGACAGTGTATGCCACTTAACTGGTTAGCCAAGAAACTGTGTTTTTTTCACCTCATGTTTCTTGTCAGGACCGTGATTGGCAGAAAATATACAATCCTGATACGGTGGAAAAGGTTAAAGGTCACAGAGCAGAGAGAGAGTCAAAAGGAAAAAAGTTTGGGTAAGTGTGAAAGAGAAAAGATTAGATAGAGAGAGAAAGAGAGTTTGTCATTGTGTGTGATTGCCAGTCAGCAGAGCAGCAGCCATCTGGCTGATGGGTAAACAAAAGCAATGATTAGAGCCCTGCTAACATCACTAATGACACCGGGACACTCAGCACGCCACAAAGCAACTGTGTGTGTTTGTTAATGCGAGATTAAAAGATGGTAGGAGAGGAAAAAGAGAAACAGATAAAGCAAAGAAACGATAGAAACCGCAGCGCAGCAGGGACATTTACAAAGAGCAGTGAAGGAAAATCAAATGTAAAAAACTTTACCTTGGAAACTTTGGTGATGAGCTACATTTTCAACCTTTTAACAAGCAGCAGCCTGTTGCCGGGTCATTACAAATTCATGCTGTGCAGCCAGACTTTGGCCAGAACAGTGTTTCATATTCTAGTGGAGATCCCAGAGTCTCAAACATGTCAGGAGACATCAAGACGAGTTTTAGTAAGGTGGAGTAATGCAGCCATGAAAACACGAAGACTTTGGTTTAAATTATAAAAATTTCAGCTGAAACATGCTGGAAATAAAGCATGCTGCACATGATTCAGTCTGACAGTGCGAAATAAGATGATTTGATCTGAAAAGCTGAAGATAATTTTAAAACATTGATGGGTCTAAAATTGTTTAGATCCATCAAGGCCGGGGCTAAACACACCTTTGAAGGTGTCCTGTGTTATTACTAAGCTGTTAGCAGCAGATCTTTTAAGCCCTGGTAAATGCAATGTGGGGCCTCCATTAATAGGACTTTTTCTTCCAGAGAACACAACAGAAACTCACTCAGGCTGAGACGGCGAAATCCTGAACAAGGTCTGAGTTGTTGGCAAGGAGCATTATACTTCTGAAAGAGGCAACTGCCATCAGGGAATAGTCTGCAGCAGTGTTTAGGTAGGTGGTAAACATCATAGTAACATCCACATTAATGCAGGACCGCAAGTTTCCCAGTAGGACATCGCCCATAGCATTGCACTGCCTCCGCTGGTTCACCTTCTTCCCATAGTTTCAGCCCCTCTCATTTTCAGGGCTTCTAATATTCCCATTTTCTCAAAGCCACTGGAGTTTTGGGACTGGGAGCAAATGGTTGAAACAGCAAGAGAGCCCACGTAAGGAGGCAGGAAGGCTGACGGTGGTGTCAATCACAAGACTGCAGCTAATTCTGATTTGTTTTCACACGCTGTTTGTTGAGGTTATGGGTTAAAACCTACTCGGTGTGGTTTAGGAACAGATCTGGTTTGGGTTTCATGCCTGTTTTCAGTCTTCAAAAAGGACCCTAAATGGTATCCATGGGATGTGAGCCAGACCAAGCCTTTATATGTGACAAGTTGTGACTACGCTTCTCTTCACCAGGTAAACAATGCATAAACATGAAAATGTGATCCTTCAGACCGAGGCAACTTCTTCCTTCCCATATGGTCCTGTATACATAAAATATATTAAATTTTCTTTTTTCCCCCCTCACACTATAGAGCGTCTACTTCAAAATGTCCTGAAGAAAGAGCACAATTTCAGCTGCGCCTTGCCTTTGAAAAAGCAGCTGTGGACAAATCAGTGCTGCCACCCTATCCATTCGAGCTGAGGTGTAGAGCCAATCAGACGGAGCAGGAAGCGGATGAGTGGAGCTGCTGTCCAGGTACACAAAACCATCAGAAGGGTGCACTGTGTAAGACAGATAGTGGAATTTCTCTGCCAGAGGAGGAGAATTTGGAGTTTCACCGACGTGTGTGTGTGTGTGTGTGTGAGTAAGTGAGTGAGTGAGGTGGAGATGGAGAAAGAGATACAGAAAGGTGGAGTGAGGGACGGTGCGATAGCATGGAAAAGGCTCACTAATGTCAACCAGGAGTATTTTCAACCCTTAAGGGGGCAGAGCAATCAGTCAGCCCTCTGATTGGTTGGAATGAAAACCTGCAGACAGGTCGGCTGGATTGAAAACTGCTGCTGTGGATGAAAATTTGCTCATCTGTTGATCATACAAAAACATCATACAAAAACTGATGTGTGTGGTTTTTTTTTACACTTTGGAGCCTCTTTGGAAGAGCAGGTATGAATAAAATTGACACTCTAACAATACGATGTGGGAAATTTGCCTTTTAAATCTTTTATTCTTCTGTAATATTATTCTTTGAAAAAAGTAGGTACACCCGTAGCATCGGAACATTTTCCATAATTTTCCTCTGGTTTCCTCTTCGGCGAAACTTTTCACCACTCTTCTTTTAACTGGAAGACATTTGAGTTTTCTTACATGTACTGCCTGTTTTAAATCCACCCACAACATTTCAGTGGGATTCAAACCGAGGCCTTGTTCGCCATATTCTATAACCCTTCGATTCTTCTTTTTAAATCATTCCTTGGTGGTTCTGTTAATGTGCTCAGGATCATTATCCTGGTGAAAGGCTCCCTTTCACTTCAGCAGATTGCCACACATCATCTTCAAGCTCTCTTCAACGTGATGCAAAAAATCATGAACTGAACTGACTGAAATGCAAACAAGCTCGCTCTTTGTCTATATGATCATTGCCGGCCTCTCGCGCAGATCGGTGTGGTGCTTTCTGACTGCACACGCGCAAACTCTGAAAGTAACCTGCAGATTCTCTGATAAAAGTTTGGACTTCTTTTTGCAGATGATTTGCAAAAGATTCGCGGGCATTTTGCACGAATGACAAAGAGCAAGGTCAGGAAGCACAAGTAATATATTTCCCAGCATGCCCCTCAAACCATCAAAGCTTTTCAGAAGAGGTGCCTGCTTTAATCACCGGAGTGTAAAAATGACTCAGTAAATATCTGAAGAGCTAAAATTCAATTCATAAGGAAAGTGTATACAGCATAAAAAGGTTATAGTGGAATTTTTATAACGTGACCATTTTACCATAATCCTGTAAATATAATCAAGATAGTCATGTAGACTGGGCCCTGTCAGACATTGTGCCTTTGGGCAGGTGTTTTTAAGTGAATGACTTCCTCGGTTACAGAAAGAAAAACAGCTAAAATATCACACTAATAAAAAACAGTTTTTTTTAAACTTCCTTCTGCAAAAACAAAAATAAATAAATAATAACAAATGAATTCATAAAAAAATGAGCTCCCGCGCCTCTCTCTCCTCTTGTCTTTTTTTTTTTTTGCCCTGGCATATAAAGCTCATTGTGGAAGTTTCTAGAAGTGCATCCATACATGAAGTTTAATTGCGAAGATGCTCACAGTACTCAAGCATGCGAGCAGAGCTAAGCTACCGCAGTTTTCACTAGTTTCATGCAAGGCTGCGTTTAATAGCTGCTGCTCGACCAGCTGCCCACTGGGACAAATAAAACTTGAACTTCAAAGTGCAAGTGAGCAAAATAGGGAGAACGAGGGATTAAGAGCTGGCGAACGAAACAGAAACAGACAGACAGAGCCTCTGGGCATACAGCTGATTTAAATAACAGAGCCGAGCGAAGATGTTGAGGGATTACAACTCGCTACCAGCCCTTCCCCCCGTGTCTTCCAGTTGAGATGCCGAGATGTAAATAGAGAGATACTGTAGAGGAAAGCAGGGGGAGGTCAAGAGGTTAGGCATGGATGGACAGAGAAAAGGGAGAGAAAGCAGCACGGTGGCACTGTGTGTTTAAATTCAACAAGTCGTGCAATAATTTATTATCGGATAATAAAAAAATTGCATCTCTGTGGCAGGCGCGTTTTGCAGTTGGTTGGATTTCACTCTTCACCGGTACTGAAGGTTTTGAGGGAAGTAAGTGAACAGATAAAATCTGCACATAACCTCCCAAACACCACCACATAAAGACCGGATCCTGCACTGAAACTAAAGCTGTGACATATACAGACTTTAAGAAGCAAAGGCGGTTCCTGCTTATGTGTCTAAATGCTAAACGGGAATTAAAGCCAGCAGACGATTAGGTTAACTCCGCATAAAAACAGGAAATGCAGCATCTAAGTGGACCTGAGTGACACATGCAGGTACATTTACACGCTGTTTAATGAGACGCAGCTCGGCAGCTGATAAGTCATCCAGCCTGAACGCTGATGTTAGCAGGATGCTTTTCAACCTTAAACATTTGTTTTGCTGTTGATGAATTAGATCTGAAGTAGATTTCTGTGACTGATCTGCTGCCACGTTTTGGATTAGACTATCTACCTCGTTTTTTTTGTCCTGGTATAATATGTCATAGTTGCTCAATACGATTTTATGTGAAAAAGTCTTCTACATGTTTTATTTGGTATTACTGTGAAATATAACTATAATACAACACGGAAATTGGCAGGACTGGTTGAATATGTTTCCATATTTTGTGTAGAAGCAGCACTGTGGCACTGTGGTTATCACTGTTGCTTCACAGCAAGAAGGTCGTGGGCTCGAATCCACCGTCTGGCCGGTGCTTTTCTGTGCGGAGTTTGCATGTCTGTGTGGGTTTTCTGTGGTTTCCTCCCACAGTTCAAAGACATGCAGTTAGTGGGGTTACGTTAGCCCTGCAGCAGGCTGTTGACCTGCATACGTTGTACCCTGTATCCTGCCTCTCACCCTATGGCACATGGGATCCTGCTGGATATCTACACTGATATGGACTGGGTAATGTGTGAGAAATGAAAGGATGCCACATGATTTGATGGAAATGAAAATTATCAACCTACAGAGGCTGAATTCAAAGACACCCTGAAAATTTAAATGGAATAGATCCAGCAGGCTATTTTATTTGTTTTTTTTGCTGAAATTTCACTGCAGAAACTCCAAATGGTAGTCCATGTGCTTGTGACATGTGCCTCACAATATTGTGGCATGCTCTTGATTAGTCGAAGGATGGTGTCCTGTGGAATCTCCTCCCATTTCTGCACCAGAGCGACACTGAGCTCCTGGACAGTCTGAGGTGCGACCTGGCGATGTCCCAGAGGCGTTCTATTGGATTTAGGTCAGGGAAGCATGGGGGGCAGTCAATGGTATCAATTCCTTCATCCTCCAGGAACTGCCTGCATGCTCTCACTACAGTACATGAGGCCGGGCATTGTCGCGCACCAGGAGGAACTCAAGACCCACTGCACCAGTGTAGGGTCTGACAACAGGTCCAAGGATTTCATTCTGATACCTAATGGCAGTCAGGGTGCTGTTGGCTAGCCTGTAGAAGTATGTGTATCCCTCCATGGATGTGGCTTCCCAGACCATCATTGACCCATCACCAAACCGGTCATGCTAAATGATGTTACAGGCAGCATAACGTTCTCCACAGCTTCTCCAGACCCTTTCACATCTGTCATGTGTGCTCAGGGTGAACCTGCTCTCATCTGTGAAAAGCACAGGGCACCAGTGGTGAACCTGCCAATTCCGTTATTCTGTGGCAAATGCCAATCAGGCTCCACGGCGCTGGGCAGTGAGCACAGGGCCCACTAGAGGACTTTGGGCCCTCGGGCCACCCTCATGAAGTCTGTTTCTGATTGTTTGGTCAGAGACATTCAGTGGCTGCTGGAGGTCATTTTGTAGCTCTGGCAGTGCTCATCCTGTTCCTCCTTGCACAAAGGAACAGATTTTGGTCCTGCTGACGGGTTAAGAACCTTCTACAGCCCTGTCCAGCTCTCCTAGAGTAACTGCCTGCCTCCTGGAATCTCCTCCATGCTCTGAGACTGTGCTGGGAGACACAGCAAACCTTCTGGCAATGGCACGCATTGATGTGCCATCCTGGAGGAGTTGGACTACCCGTGCGACCTCTGTAGGGTCCAGGTATGGCCTCATGCTACTAGTTGTGACACTGACCCTAGCCAAATGCTAAAGCAGTGAAAAAACAGTTAGAATAGATGTTACAAATGTGAGTGGCCTCCACCTGTAAAAGCATTCCTGTTTTGGGGGTTTTCTCATTGTTGGCCCATTAGTGCACCTGTAGTTATTAATTTCATGAACACCAAAGAAACTGATTAACAACCCCCTCTGCTACTTACCTGATCAGATCAATATCCCAGAAGTTTAACTGACTTGATGCTGTATATAAAGTAAGAATGCACTGACATATAAGCTAAATATAGTGTGTATGAATTCAGACGATGATACTGAAAAGATTGGCATTAGACACATTTTTACGTCAAAGCTTGTGGCTATGGACAAATCCAATCAAATTGCTACAACTCTCAACTACTTGGAACCAGATCTGGCTCGATTGCATAGATTGAGACTACGAACAAACCTGTCGACTTTTGGCCAGGTGTGCCACTAAAATACTACTTGAATACACTAAAGGCTTGAACTTCATTCCATTTTTAAAACGTCAAGAATAACAATGCTCTATCACTCGCCACCACATGGTCAATGACAGAACTACAATTCTATAAATGTTTTACCATTGCTTTGGGCTTCAGCAGCCATACTGAGTCACAGCTTTCAGGAATCACACTGCAATTTTGCCAGGAATTGCAACTTCCTAGTTTCATCACTGAGTTCAAACAGATGTATTAGTATAACAGCAGATGTAGCAGCGTAGCTTTGAGGGACATCCAGACTGTCAGGGATGGACGTTAACCCCAGCTGAGCAGAACCACACTGACTACAGAGCAGAAATGACCTCCCTCCCTCCCAGCTCCGATCCCTGCCGGCCAAGAGGCTGAAGTCAAGTCAACATGTGCAAAATGTCAGATCCCCACTTCCTATTTTCCTGTCCTCCCTCTATCAAAATAGAAGACAAGGCCGATGAATCACCCTGTTCTAGTGTTCCCGTGTTAAATTTAGATTCTGAGAACCTGGATCAAACTCTGTTTGCTGAATGCATTCTGAGAACAGAAATGTCAAAGATGACTAGAAAACCTCATTTTCACTGATTACTGTGTAAGTATGAAGAACGCTTCAGCGTTAAAATTACACAGTAACTGTGGAGAAAATCACTGCAGAAAAAGCTAATACCACGAGAGGATACCAAATGGCACGAGGATGGGTGTTAACATGTGACAGCCTGTAGTTTAATTCAGTATGAAAATGCAGACTCGGTGTGAATGCTGAGTGAAAACACGGCTCGTTCCCTTTCTAAAAGTTGGATTACAAAAAGGCCCTCAAGCCAAGAAGCGGGGGGAAATTAAACCCCCTTCCAGAGGATGAAGAAGCACAGAACATACTCTGAAAGCAAGTTTTTAAGTTTCACACTCAGTGACTCAAGGGCTTCTTTTTTTTGTAATCCAGCTTTTAAGCCCGTGCTGAGCAAAACTGTCTGAGAGGAATTAGACGAAAAGACAAGGTCAGACAGTGCTGGAGAAGAAGTGTTAAAAAAAGAGAGGCGGTATAGAGTGAAAACTGATGCCTGTATGAAAACAAGTCTATAACCATCAGGGTAAACACAGACCTCTTATCCACCAGCAGCCCTGCAGGCCCTCCAGACTCCTGCCAGCTGTGTCCCCCCAGCACCGAAGCCTCCAGCTCAGGCAGAGACAAGGCCATGCCAGCCTGAGTCTGGACAGACAGCGCAGCAAGGCTGTGTTAACATAAACTGCTGAAACAGACTCACTTTCAGACTTAAAAATTCATATATGGTCTGAAAATGAAACCAGTATATCAGAGTTCTCAGGTAATTGTTATGGCTTGATGTTATCCACGTTTGCTGGACATACCCATTTTCCAAGATAGTCGCTGAATCATTCCGATAAAAGATTGTAAGGTGAAGTCTTTCAGGTTTTGACAATTATTGAACCAGGATCCAAAAGATTCTCTCTTATGGCAGCATGAAAGATATTTATAGATTCTATTCTTGAGTGTTTAGTACACTTGCTACGCCCATGATAGCCATGAATGTCCAAATGCAGCCACATCTGGACTTTTCTCTGGGCCACATTTAGCCTTGAGCAGTGCTGCTGACTCAGGGTGAATCTGGCTTTCTCAGCTCAGCCACTGATAGCCCTTACATGGACCAGATTTTAGGTGTGTTGTGACCCATGGGCCACATTTGGACCAGTCCACATTTGCAGTGCTGAATCCTAAGAGCCTAAGTAGCCGAGATTAGGCCTGCTTGTGTCTGCTAACTGGGTGTTCCAAAGTTTAAGTGCAGACAGTGATTCTTCTCTCGTCACTGCGTCTTCAAATCCACAGTGGAGGTGAACCTCCACCTTAAGACCAACCGTCCAAAACCAGAGCAGGTTGTTTAGTAATCGGAGGATCAGGATTTGATCCCAGGCTCGTCACTAAAGTGTTCCTGGGCAGGATATTGAATCCCAAATTACCTTAGATGCATCTATTGATTTATGAATGTGTGATAAGTAAACAGTGCTTAAAAGCACAGTATGAATGTGTGAATGGGTAAATAAAAGTTGTAGAATAGAAAATCCCTATATATGGTAAGCACGTTTAGCATTTACTGATCCCAGGGTGTCAATCAGTTTTGTTTTGTCACAGCTGCCAGTGTTGCTCATTTACATATAATGTCCCGTTTATCAGCAGAGCTCGATGTATACCACGTGGAATCGTGGGTGTAATCGTGAGATGGGTCTCTCAATAACAACTCATTATTTTCCAAATTGCAGGGTTCTGTGTTGGGAATTGAACTCTGGCCAAAGCCTTACATGCCTGAACCTAACCAGTGCCTTCCTGCTTCTCCGGGCTGACCACCACCACACCTCCAACCACCCAACACAAACCTAAATATTTTATCTTCTATCTGACTGTTATTATAATGATATTATTTTGCTCCCTGGATGTGAAAAACCATCACAAAGTGCATGTTGTACTGGCCAAATCCCCAAGATTCTGTACAGGTGCTAGTTCCAGTTTCCATACATAGAGTTTACCAAACTACCAGCTGTATAAACCGAAGTTCTCTAAACTCAGCTTTAGCCCTTACATATTCATATTTTGTGACTTCACAGTATGGTCCAGGCAACAGGGTAGATAGACAAAAGAGTGAGACTCCAGAAATCAACGCAAGATGCAGTTAGAGACCCTCACAACTGATTGACGAGATAATTTAAAGGCAACCATGACAAGTACATGCACTATATTACCCAAAGTATTCTCTTACCCATCCAGAATGTCAGATCATTGAATTCAGGTGTTCCAATCACTTGGAACACAGGTATATAAACAAAGCACCTAGGCATGAAGATTACTTCTACAAACATAAGTGAAAGAATGGGTCGCTCTCAGGAGCTCAGTAAATTCCAGCGTGGTACTGTGATAGGATGCCACCTGTGCAACAATTCCAGTCCTGAAATTTCCTCTTCTACAAACAGGCACCGACTCCAGTTTTTTTTTTTTTTTTTTTTTTTAATGGATTAATTTTAAGTTTATGAGAATGCTTCAGTTTGTTGGAAGATATAACTACACAGTAATCTATGTATATTTGAGTATAATATCCTTTTTCTTTCTTTTAAATAACCTCAAAAAACTACTGACTGTAGCTTCAAGATTATTCTGAGAGAAGAAAAAGAAAAACATAGTTCTGTTCTTTGACTGTAGGCATTTTGCCTCAGAGAACTAATTTGCCATACCAAATTACATCCACATTCAGCACAGGCCTCTGACTGATGGCTTGTTTCCAGGAAAATGGGCAGAGTGGCATGCTAACAGTTTTCCAGCATCCTTGCTCATATCCGGGGCCAAAAGGTTCAAAAATCATATCCTCATCTCAATTTTCCACCTCAGAAGAGAAGATATTGCCTGACCAGGCCGTTAATACTCAGTCACCTAGCGGGTGAATGAATTTCCTCTCTGTAGGGGTCCACACACAACAGCCTCATTTGCATGTGCACTCAAAAGCCAGCAATGCTCTCTAAAAATAGGTGGGTCAGATTGAAGTCTCTCTCTCTGTGAGACCAATTACACATCAACACTAGACTCTAGGCTTTCCACATTTCTGAATCTTTCCTATATCCGCTTGCATGTTTATGTACATTTCCCAATACAAAACCTCCAGCATGCGAGGGAATTTGAACCCCTGCTCTATTAATTTTTACTCCAGATCTGATTCATCTTGCTCCAAGTTTCTTGACAGAGTTTTTGCAACATCTTGTCTTTTTCTGTTTTCAAAGGGGACTACAGCTCTGTGCATGTCTGGTTCTGATCGGGGATGTTTCCATGTTCTCTCTCTCTTTTTCTGCACCATTTTTGCATTTCATTCACAGTGGTAATGCTGAGGATTTTTTTCCATTCTTTGATTTTAAGCCACAGGCTACAGAGGGGCCTACGGAAGGTATACAAATCTTGATTTTGTGGCCATTTTGGCTGAAATCTGAAGGCTAAAAGTCTCTAACCATCTCGTTTACTACAATCAAACCCAATACGGAAACAACCTCACATCCAGGCCAGACACCCTGATACTGTGGTTACATACCTATGTACACAAACTACTTCCTGGACTCGAGGTTTGGGTTTTTTCCAGCTGAAAGAAGCTGACCGGACATTATAGGGTGCAGTTCACTACATGTTATATGACTGCCGCTGTCAGCTGCGGGACCAATTGTTTTCCGAGGCGAACGTTTTCCCGTATAAGCCCTGGAAAAATTAATGCGTCTAGAACACTAGCGGAACATATCAGAGTCGGGCCGGGGGTGGGGCAAATGACCGGGCCCTTTATACCCAAATAATAAAGCTCATCATAACATAATTTTACAACAT
>JAVDPK010000927.1:15698-31476 GCA_034780415.1 Cichlasoma orientale | reverse complement strand
TGTGTGTGTGTGTGTGTGTGTGTGTGTGTGTGTGTGTGTGTGTGTGTGTGTGTGTGTGTGTGTGTGTGTGTGAGCAAACGCTGCATTTATATATGTAATGTGTGTGTGATCTCTGAGCTGAGCAGACTGCTGTTTCAATGTCACTCTGCGTTTATTGGAGGCAAAACCTGTAACTCATATTCACTGATGGCAACATAAAGCTGCCTATCTGACTGTCCAGGGAGAGATCAAGGAGGTCAGCACTGAATCATGCGGTAGCGCCAGGTGTTAGTGATTTTCTAGTAATCATAAGGACAGGACGGAGGAGGCTGGAGAAGGTCGGCGCTGACAGGAGTCCCTCTGACAGATTCACGCAGGCATAAAACTGCCTTTGCTTTTTATTTGATCAGGAATACACTGAATTTTCAGATGTTTGATTTACTATAAAAAACTGCAACTCTGTGAAATTTCCTCACTTTGACAACTTCTGTCTGGACAATGCAGACAGCAACGTGTCACTGCAACAGTTTACACAGAAGGCTGCAGTCAGTCAGCTCGCCTTAAGGACAAACTCAGGGTACAAATATCCCTTCACTTGTCATTCCATGACCCACAAAATTCAGAGCTCATATTAAAAAAGTATATGTCCAACAAATCACTTGTAAAGCATGCCAAGAAGAAAAACTGCCAGTGACAGGTCCTGGAGTGGCACAGAGTTTACAAAGTAGCAAAGCTACAATAATAAAGTATCTGAAGACAACGTGGGTGTTATTTAAAAGCATATCAGCATCATTTGCTTACTAGACCCCCACAGACGCCTGATGAAGTAATGTGAGCGCTCCTCTTTTTCTTCTTCCAGCTGCTCCCTTTAGGGTTGGCACAGCAGATCATCTGCCCATTTCTCCCTATCCCAGCATCCCCCTCTGTCACACCAACCCTCCGCATGTCCTCCTCCACTCCATCCATGAACCTCCTCTGAGGTCTTTCTCTTTTCCTCCTGCCTGGCAGCTCCATCTTCTCTCCCTCCTCCACACGTGTCCAAACCATCTCAGCCTCTCTAACTTTGAAATAGTTCAAGTCATACACGTCCCACAATAATCTGTCCCTTTTTTTTCATGTTATTAATTTAAAATAAGTATTTGTTAAGTTTAGGCATTAATAAGAATTAGACATTAAAGGATAATGGATTAGGTTTAGAAGATGATGATGGTGCAAATGTTGCCACTTCCTGTAAAGCTTCCTGATTGTCGTACGAGCTCCTGACACAGAATATCCTCCCCGCCGAAAATGCATTACTTACAAATCTGTGCTCACTGAACATGAAAGAAACAGCCTGCTTTTTCATGACAGCTATTAGACTCGTCTCTCCTTCGGCGACACACCCCCAGACTAACATATTGTAAATGCTTCATGTGAACATGTGGAACTCCTGCCAAGTTAAATCATCAAAAATGAGAAAATATATCAGACAAAGGAGGCTAAAGGAGCCCTGTTCCACTGGGTTTGTTGAAAGATTTAAAGGTTTTGGGGAAATTAATTCAAAAGAAATTCAAAGCTTTTTCTCCTTGGCTCGTATCCAGAAGGACGTAATTATAACAAAAATAAACAAACTTTAAGGAACATCAATTTTTAAACTCTAAAAAAAAAAAAAAATCATAGACCAAATGTTAGACACTGATGAGGCAAATTGTGCAAAACCATCCACTGCAAAGAAAAACACGTGTATTAAAGGACGAACGAGGGGTCTGGGAACCTTTATGAACTTTATAAAATATGTCTTTAACAGAAGGTCAGTTGAAATAATTGCTTGTTTTAAACCATAAAGTTTTTCTAGTTTTGTTTAAGCTTTTGAATTACTGGCCATTTTTGTCATTTCATGAGCGCTGTGATGTCCTCTGAAGAGTTTTACTGCAGGAGCTGTTCAAGGTGGAGCTGCTTTTAGCTGTTTGTGGCCAAGAGAGCATCATATCTTTCTTAATTGCTGGCCTTTTTAGGATTCAGGTGATTAACACACCAGCTCACTTATACAGCCTGTATTTCACTGGGATTTCAGAGGTCTGAAAATTTACCTGAGGCAATGCTGCCACCCTGCCACAAAAATCAAACACACCCCGAGAGATGCAAATGAAATCCTTTTGGAAGCTCACAAACCGCGTGAGTCAGCTCAGGGTCAGGGCTTTGTATTTGTAAGAAAAGCCATCAAAACATCTCAGTCGTTACTGAGCTGCCATCCTGCCCAGGTTGGGTGAGGAAACGATGTGTCACCATGGTGATGCAGATGAAGGGTGACGTCACCGTGACCTAACTGCCGTCCTGTCAGCCAGGTCATCGGATACAATCAGGATTCATCAGCAGAGGCGCTCTGTGACATTTCCGCCGCTCGGCAGTTTGTGAGAAAATGTTGGCGCAGCTGACGAACTGCAGCTGAAAAACACAATTTATTTTTCAGGCAAAGGTAAGAAGAAAACATCCATTAGGCGTTCCGCAGCCAACTCATTTCTTTCTCCAACGCAAAGAAAACACAAAGTGTCAAAGTGCTGCTCAGGAACTGCCGTTTTTCTCCCAGCCAGCAGAGGAAAAGTAACCTGTTAGCACTGTTCAATAAATTAGTGGGCACTTCCAGGGAAAAGTCTCCCTGCTGCTACTCTGCAGACTGTGGAAGAAACACAAAGGGCAAATTCATTTCTTTTACTGCTGTTAATCAGAAAAGAGTAAAAAGTTCTTGCATTTGAAGAAAATTAACTCATAGTTTAAAGACGTGACAGCTGCTGAGAGCGAGATGTGCCGCCTTTAAGCACCTGACTCCCGCGCCCCGAGTCTTCTTACACTTCATCTAAAGCAGCAGGATAAAAGCTTGTTGATAGCACGTTTCAGTTTGAATTAAATACCAAAATGTGACATCTTATTTTACCTTGAACACTAAAGGCAAATGCTGCCAGAAAAGTTTCTTGTGGTGCAGGCTGATCAAATTATTTTAAACTTTTAATTTTTACGCGAGTAATCATGAAATTTCTCCTCCGAATGTAAAAATACATCTGAGAGGATGCAGAAAATCTGAGAAACAGTAACAGCAAATTCCTGTTTTTAAGAAACCCACAGCTCACACTCAGTTTTCCATTAATTTCCCACATGCTTCTAGTCTGCGACAGCAGCTACAGCAACAGTGTGGAAAGACCTGCAGTGATAAACCTCGAGAGATTTCGCAGCTGAATCTGCATTTAGCCTCACGGAGCTTCAACTTTACTGCTTCGGTTTCACGGCACTGCTTTCATCTTTCAGGCAGTTTTTAGGAGGAAAACATTCTAAAGGATTTGTAGCATAGCTGCAAACAGCAGACAGAGTAAAAGACGAGCTGGCGAGCAAATTTAAGATGTGGTGGAGACCAAAAACAGAGCTAAAAGCAGAAGACTATTGGACAAAAAAAACAAGAGCTGTTTGCTAACAATCACCATACCAGCTGATGATATCTCAGTGTTGTGACCTGTTTCATCTGTTTAGCATACCTACAAACCACGTGCAGTATAACTGATCTGTTTTCCTGGCTAAAAGCAAAAGAGAGGTCGCCTACTTCTGGTTCTCCCGTGATCAGAACTTTACCTCAGGATCATCAGTTAATGCAGCTCATCTGTGCCTTCCAGCCTATGAAATCTGCCCCACATGTCACTCTGTCTCTTTTTCTCATACCCATCCACCTGAAAGTAACCTTTCTTTTAGCAGCACTGCAACACCACTCACTGCTCGCATTACTCACTTATATGCTCCACTGTTGGTGTGCCTTAACTTATTTAGGTAAATTAGGTAAATATATTATGTGGACTTTCAGTTTTTCACTTTCCCTGAGCTGGTTTGTATTCCACTATAAGCAATAGTATGTCACACTAAGGCAGGCTTTAACCTTAACCAAAGAGGTTTTAATATTCCGGACAAGACCCCATTTGTCACAAAACATCTTTTACCCAAAGACGACCGATAAAAGTTGAAAGTCATATAGACTGTAACACATGACAGTCCTGAAAATTACTGCTGACAGACAAAAACCCAAAGAAGCATGTCCACTAACATGAATGCAGACAGAAACTTTTAATTTGTTTCTCAGCGAAAGGTTTGAACACAGCATGTTCTCGAATGAGAGCATGAGGATAAAGTGAGTCTGCAGGTGTTCATGGAGAAACTGGAAGTGAATTATTACTGAAAAATGGATGCACTGCATCAAAAAGAGCAGAACAGACTCTGATGGGGTTTTCTGACCGATCTGTGCTGTAAAAAGCGATTACACTGCAGGTGAGCAGCTCTGCAAACACATGCGACAAAGAGTAGAAGCAGTTGTGAAGCCTTTGGACTTTGGCGGTGGTATGCAGCTTACAAAGATGACAAACATGCTCTTTTAGCTGAATACCTGAAGAGGAACATTACAGTTCTGAATGGCTGCTGGAATAAAGCTGCTTTTGTTTGTTTGGTTGATGGTGTTGCACACTCAACTTCTGGGAAACCAGCTGGTAATCACAACCCATTCCAATTAGCTAGTGAATGCAAAAGAAATGAATCCAGTCACCAGGAAACCATCAATGTTTCCTAACTGCAAGGAGGCTGCTGTCCTATTTTCACTAGTGTGACTGAGACATAAGGGGACATGTGTAAATTGCATCTATAAAAAATAACCTGGGTTACACTCTGCCCGCTACTTTGAATGAATGTCGAAAAATGAGCAAAGGGATTCATTTTGTTGGCGTAGCAGGCGGCATTGCTCGGCCGTCCTTGCACATCCTCTGAGAAAATGTTAGCATTTCTAATGACTTTCTGCGTTTCACTTTTTATGTTGCAGGACCATAGTTTAATAAAATCTTGGTCTCCTCCTCTGTCCCTGCTGCTACCATTCCTTAGCTTTCCTTTTTCCAGTTCAGACAACAGCCTGCCCTCCTTCCTATAACTGCTCAGAAAGCCAAACCATCTGAAAATGTTTTTATCCACACTATAAATGAACCAAACCGGTGTTTGACATTTTTAGGGCATCAATATTAGGTAGGATGAGGAGTGCAGCCATTCGGGAGGGGCTCAGAGCAGAGCCACTGCTCCTCCACATCGAAAGGGGCCAGTTGAAGTGGTTTGGCCATCTGACTAGGATGCCTCCTGGGCGCCTCTTGGGTGAGGTGTTCCGGGCATGTCCTACCGGGAGGAGGCCCTGGGGCAGACCCAGGACACGCTGGAGAAATTATGTCTCTCAGCTGGCCTGGGAACGCCTTGGTGTTCTCCTGGAGGAGGTGGCTGGGGAGAGGGAGGTCTGGGTTTCTCTGCTTAGGCTGCTACCCCCGCCACCCGGCCCCGGATAAGTGGCAGAAGATGGATGGATGGATGGATGGAATATTCCACAGGTATTTTGTCAAAAAGTTACCTGGGAAAATCCCAGTTTAGCCCCAAACAAACCAGGCTCAAAGTTTGTCGCACCCACATTAAAACAGGTATCTTTTCGGTGAGCTTCAGCTGGAGGAATCTTTCAGAGAAGCTTTGTGCTGAGGTGAGAAAAAAAAGTCAGCCCCCCCCCCCCCCCCCTTTCCTTTAACTGCCATTCATTTTTGTCTGTTTATAACCACCGTCATAATCCACACTGAATTCATTCCTGGCCTTCTTCATCCTCCCCTCCACACCCCCGCAGAGTAAAAGCAGTTGAGCTAATTGCCAGCGTACTCATAATTACAAAGCAGTCACCATTTTGATTAATTATCACCACAAAAATTGACTTCATTTTAATATCAGTCAAAATACTCCAATTCCAGTTTTACGCAGCACATCTGTAAAGCACAGCTATGTAAGAAGAAATCAGGGTCAACATTACCAAGTTATGTTTGAGAAGGAGCAGAGATGCATTTATCAATGCAACAAAGATCCTCTAATGTCCACTAGAGTTTCAGCAGTGAGTCAGTCCCCCATAGACTCCTATGTTAAAATGTTACAGCAGAAATAAACACGTTTACAGCCTGATACACAAACTGTGCAGCTAATATTTTCCTTCATAACAGCAGTTTGTAGTTTTTACAGCTCACCTGATTAAACTGTACTTAAGCTTTAAGTTAGGCAGCTGGCTAGCATTTTATTTATTTTTTCCATATAAGTCAGAAAAGGCAGGTCATAGAGAACATGTAAGGTCAGCGACAAACAAGCCCCCATGAAAGCGATCTATTGTGGAGCTGAATGTAACAGCAGCTGTTTCTCACTTTCACAGAGGAAAGAAAAGCAGAGGACAGATGAAAAAGTTAAAAAACAATTTGATAAAAAAAAGAAACAGCATGTTGTCTCTTCTCTGATCCACTCTGAGTGAGTTTAGGCAAATGTAGGAAGAGCAGATGTTGGAGCTTCTTTTTTTTTTTTTTTTCCACACCAGCATTTTCACTGAATTTATCAACACGCAGTTTCCATGACAACTTTTAAATCTTAAATCTTTATGTTCTGGGGAAAATCTTTGACTCAGTTTGTCATCAACTCAAGTAGCAATCATATTCTAATTCTGACTGGGTGTCAGCCTCATTCAAAAATATGTAAAGTTACAATGTGTTACGGCTCATTTGGCCTTCAGGGATGCTGAAATCATCCTGATGGTGGCGTGAGAGAAAAAGTCTGAGGATATAAGAGTCCATAGGATCCATCCTCTGAGGAGCACGAGTGCGTATTTTATGTTTGATTCCAATGCATTCAGTAGAGTTTCACCCTTCTGTGCTGTACCCGTGCAGTATAATGGAAAATTAAGTTCAAGCGCTCAAATATCTATTTTATTTCTTGTGGGCATAATGAGCCTCCAGCACACACTGACTGAGGGAATTTATTCTGATCATACGCACTGACCCTGACTATTTCATTCCGTTGTACCTTTACACCATAAACAGCATTTTTTCCCCATCAACCTAATTCCCAAAAAACAGTAGTGGAGCTCAGATTGTTACTGCAGCTTATGCTAAATGAAATCACATAAGCAATTAAACTCTTCTTATTAATCCAGCATATGCTCTCTCACATATGCTCTGTCTGTCTCCCTCCTGAAGTAGATAATCTTCCAGGCAAACACTGAGAGATTTGGACGACTGAATGGAAATAAAATAATTTAATTAAACTAGTAAGTTTAATTAATTAAAAAAAAAAGAATTAGGCTGTATGACAGATTTATAAGAACGTAATGTTCAACCTTTTCTGCATTGTGTCTTTCCAAGCATAAAATGTTCAATTACAGGGAATTGTGTTCACAATGGTAGACAGTGCATGTAGAACATATGTAAGGAAGTCTTGGCTTTAAATATTTAATGCTGCATGAGCCTCTGAAACAATGATACACAAATGCATGCCCACTGTGTGACTGACAGCGAAATCATGTTTTGAGCCTTTTTGTCATGCTTAGTGACGTATGTTGTCATGGCTTTCCAGACCTCGTCTGCAGGAATTTGCGAAGCTTCTGTGAAAGCGAAGCTCAAAGACAAATCTTGGCTCTCATAAGGAATAAAGTATTCATGCGGTATTTGTATCCCAAACGCTTCGGTTAAATAAAATATGACGTGGCATAAAGAGTTTCTGCAGACAGGGAGAAGTGAAGTCCATTTATCAGCTGGAACGTCAACATTTCCAGAGTGCTTAGTCCTCAGAATTTCCCATGAAGCAATGACTCAAGTCCAATCCAGGATCACACTAATGTTAATCTTACACAAAGCGGTAAAGGCCTTTCTGCTGAGGCTCTGAGCCACATCACCCGCGTTTCTCTGTTTGTTAAATGTTGCTGTTGTTTGCAGATTCCATAGAAGTTTAGCCAGACTTCCTTACAGGGGAAATTTATTTTCTGCTGTTTGTTCACCTTAAACTAAGTCAGGTAAGTATGAAAGCTAAGACTAGGTTTGGTTGAGACTAGGCTTAAGTTTAGTTGGTGTAGCTGCCATATAGTCCATCCTAAAGTCTGGTCCACACAAAGAGCAGCTTAGCAGTTAGGACCAGGCTTAGTAAAGATGTGTCAGCCCCTCTGTGGAGTTCAAACTTCAGGCACCTGTTTCAAGTCCTATTCAGCATGGAGCTAAAACAGAACCCAGCCTCTAGGTTGGGCTCGCTAGTGACCCGGTGGATGTCAAGAAGTTAACCACTTCCTCAGGAGCAGGAGATTTGTGTGCCTGAAACAGCTGTCCATGGAGATTATGCTTCACTGAGTGCACCAGAAGAAACACCTTTAAAGAACTGCTTTAACGAGTTATCATCACTGTACTTTATGTTTGCCTTCAATCTGTATTAAATCAGTGCTTGTTTTCAATGATATACAGTAAATTAATCTATTTCTTTACTGACGTTTGGCCCGCAAGTCCACAGAGGCAGCACTGTTGCACAAAGATTAACACCTTCACACCACCTTCAGCAGATCCTCCTAAGCTTGCTTTCATGTATCTTTATGCAGCTTTAATACAGTTTCTAACAAACGGTGCTGAGATGTGCAGGTTTTTCTGTCAGAGCTCCGAGGCTCAGGAAGAGCCTGCCCGAGGTTAACAAACTCACCGAGTCTTCTTCACCTTTTAAATGTTTTCTCACAACACATAAATAAAACACAATCATTAGTTGTTTTGTTTTCTGGTTTTACTGAAATGCCCACTGGCCTTTATTCTCTCTTCTCTATTTGCCTTTTTCTGCTGATTTATGCTCAGGGGTCTTATCTGACCTGATTTTATTTTATAACTTATGTTCCAGAGAGGCCTCACTGTTAAAGCACTTTGTAATCTTTGTGATTTTGGAAAGTACTTGACAAGTAGGGCTTCATTATTGTGAGTCCACAGGAGCAGAGCTGAACATGAAGATTATTTTTACCTTCGGACAAAGTAATGTGGCAGGAAAAAATATTAGGTTTCAACCACGACACAAAGGTTTATGTGCCAGCATTAAACTGCACAGTCCCCAGTGTCCTGCCTCACTAGCAGGTTGTCACACGTGGTAACTCTTTCTCCTGTAACACGCTGTCTGATATTTGACAGAAAACATGTTTGCAGAATTGTTACAACAGAATTACATTTTGTATTAGCATAACCAGGAATTGTGGTTAATTCCCATATTTGGGAAGTTGTAAATAAGTTCATACTGGATATGAACCAGCAACCAAACTGCCCCAACAGAGGTTAATGTGGATACGAACTCTGGACCATGTTTTGTTTGCTGACCGTCCATCCCAACCAGGAAGTCTGATGAATGCTGTTATTCATCCAAAAATGTGCCCGATATAACCCATCTAATAATCATGTTGCCACTATAATATCTTTAGCAATATATGAATATAATTTCACCTCTGGTTAATGTGAGATAATCTTCCTTCCTCTGTTTCTTCAGTGTTTTGTGCTCCTCGGTATTTATTCTCTAACATTTTTCTTTCTTTTCTCCGGTCCTCAAAATGACCTTTGGTGGCCCGCAGAGAAAAGTCACGAGTGAGCACGAGACAACTCAATGAATAAACTATTAACAAGGTGAAATGAGAAATCATGCTTATTTTATTTATTTATTTATCTTTCTGTGGCCACTTCATGATCTTTTCGTGGTGATTTTCTCCCAGAAGCTGCATTAATCTCTGACTCCCTTTAGCTCGACAGACTGCTCGCTTCCTGTTTCTGGGCGACTTGGTGATTCTCTTCCATCTGAGCTGAAATAACGAACAACTAAATTTGGCATTTCACCTTGTTGGCATGCTGGATGTAAAAATATAAAAATTCACAAAAAAAAAAAAAAAAGTAATCTCCAAAACACCCACACAGACAGGCATAGACCTGCTTGTGCCAACCCACTGATGTGTGTTTTATAGTTCATGCATCACTAACTTTCTGTGCTCAGGACAAATTCCACCATCTTCAGCCAAGCATTTTTATTTGGTTGCAAAGTTCAGTTTAAGAAGCCTTTTCAAATTCTGCCTACATGAGAAAAGATGTAAGTAGGGCATCCAAAAACTGCTGCAAAGACAGTCAGAGTTCACTTCTGCCAGTCAGGAAACCCGTGTGGGGAACACTGGGGACAACTCTGGACACGAGGCTAAATCCACGTCAGCTGAAAACCAGACTAACATCAGTCACATCGCCAACTCAGAACGAAGCAAAGGTCATCAACTAGGAATCCGCCAACCCAGAGGCATTTAAAAATACCATGGCAGAGACATCCTTGGCAGAGATTGCAGTGACCAAAGTTTTATCTTTAAGAATCATTAAATGATGCCAGACACTGGAAATATCTCTGTATTTTCTATGAAAGCAGCGCCTTTGAGAGTTCAGTTATCTTGTACTCGAGCGTGAGGTGCACTGGCAGATTGGCAAAGTGTCAGCAGTAATGCATGCACTGCACCGGACTGTCGTGGTGAAGAGGGGAGCCGCTGGTGCTCCGTATCAAAAGGAGCCATTTGACGGCGGTTCTGGCTTCTAGTTAGGATGCTTCCTGGGCGCCTTGCTTTGGAGGCTTTTTTGGTTACACCCAACTGGGAGGAGATCCTGAGGAAGACCCAGAGCCCACTCGAAAGATTATATATGTTGCCTGGCCCAGAAAGTGTTGCTGGAGAGAAGGACATCTGGAATACCAGTCTCTATCGCGACTTTGGCTTACAAAAGATAATGGATGGATAGATAGACATAGCACCAAGCACTGATTCAAACACTCTTACTCATCACATTTCCTATGACGGAAATCAGGGAAGGATATGTCAGACAATTGCACTGTTACTCCCATTCATACATATTTCGAGAAGTGACACATTAAATACGCATCAAAATCTACTGGAAAAGAGCATGAGCTGTAGCTGTTGGATCATGTTTTGGAATCACTAATATAATAATAACTTTGTGTGGTTTTATTGTTGTGTGGTTATTCTGGACAGCAGACAAAAGGAAGCAAAGCTAAAAAAGAGAGTTCTGAAACAAATTTAAACTTAATTTAAAGCTAAATTGACTAAACTGATGAAATCTCACAGCGAAGGGCTCCGGCTTGTGAGGCACCGCCTTAAAATGTCTTTTGATAAGACCTCTCTCTGAACTCTTTTCTGTCTGCTGAGTAAACTCAAACTGCTGTGCTGGCCTCTGCAATTTAATAATGATGTGGCATTTTATCTGCTGCTGCAGGAAATCCCTCGCTCTTTTCTTTCACATGGAGGTCAAAGGTCACCCAGAGTGCAGCACTCCAGAAGCAGCCCCAGATGGGATGATGTGCTCATGAGCACATCATCCCATCAAGAGCAACTCAGCAGGTGGACGGTGGATTTCTGCACCTCAGCTGTAGTTACCGTGCCAGCCTGCTGCCCCTCACATGCGGCAGGGCTGTATTCAGCGGTGTTCGCCGTGTGCCTAATTAGAGCATCCCACTTTCAGCGGCATGTGGCCGTCAACTCCTGCTGCACTGCAGCGTGCAGGAGGAGCCCCCCCCACCCCAAACACATACAAACAGCCTGGGGTGCACGATTAAATGCAGTTACACTCAGTTGCTTTTGAAGGCGCTGCACATTTACATGAAACAAGAGAAAAACTCAACACCAATTATTCTAAACTGTTGTGGATTAAGTCATTAAATAATGCATAAAAATGCAGTAGCTGTTTATTATTAAACTGCCACCGAATATTCACGTTTTTGTACATGGCGCCAGCTCACAGCAACTGTTGTCTCGGGGTCCTTTAGATAGTAACGTAAAGATTTTACAATATTAGAGAGAACAGTCAAATGATCCCTTTTGAGCACGAACTTGGCAAATGTGGGGAAGAAGAACTCCCCCTTAACAGGAAGAGAACTCCAAAACACGCAGGCCCAGGGAGGAGTGGTCTTGAGATTGGTTGGAAGGTGAGAGGAAAAAGAAGAGGAAAAAAGAGGAGCATAAAAGGACAAAACAAACGACAGTATTCACATGCTGTAATGGGATCTAAACACACTGGGAGTGAAAAGAGGGGCCCGAGCATCATGGGAAATCTTTCAGCAGCCAGAGACTATGGTTCAAGGTCACCTGATCGAGCCCTCTTTTATAAGTTTTATCAAAAAGGAAAATTTTAAGCCTAGCAGTCCTAGAGATGTATTAATGTTTAAAGGCCATATCCTGGTGTAAATGGCTCCGCAGCTGCTCACAGCAGTACTGTAGTTAAAAACTAACTGAGAGGACAGAGCATGATGAATGGCCCCGAGGCGAGTTTAGCTTGTGAGGTCGCAGGTGTATCGGCACAGGGCATCTGAGGACGGTGCTGCTCCGGTTGGATGGGACATCCTAAAACAGCAAACTGGATCTTATCAAATGCTCGTTTGAGCAGCAGGGGATGCAGTGACAGCTCTCCGGGTGTCCCTTCGCTCTGAATGAAAATTTTGAAGAGTTCTGGAACTCGATGCGGAGATAATAGGTGAACAGCAGAGAAAAGAAAGCGGCACAGAAATAAATGGCAGGTTTGCTGTGTGTGGAGGAGAGGGTTGGGATAAAAACTCTTTGTATCGTGTCGTTTTTGTGTCTCTCAGGCTTTCCATACTTCTCCTTGACAAAGGATACAAGGTCTGCCATGCTGTTTTATGCCCATTTTTGTCGCTTGTGTTCAAAGGGAGACAACTGTTTAAAAGACCCATTTATTTATCTGTGGAGAGTCAGATATGCCGCCACAAATCTGCCAGCAGCTCATGTAAACAGGCACAATGACAAGCCTTTGGAGAGCGGGGAAACCGCAGGCTTTTAAAGCTTCGACATCACTGTTTGAATAGTGAAACACCTCGCTCTCCCCGGGGACCACAGCCAACTTTCTGCTGCAAATCGATAGAAAATACAAAGCTCACTGATTCATCCGAAAACCTTTATGCCGATTTCACACAGCAAGCAGTGCCCCAACATGCTAGACACGTTTGCTTATATAAAGTGAGATCTGATATGTGATTGATTTTGTTAATCATCTCTCAGCAGCCATGTTTGATTAAAGCACGAGTGCTGACCTCACAGAAATGATTAAATGTGCATCTGTTCTGAACTAAAACTGTGATCATGGATATAATAACCATGAGATCCTCAGCGCAGAGGCACTCTCTCTTTTTTATACTGTTTGTCATCCTGCAGCGCATAGCCAAATGTATATGGACGCCTGAATAGTGTATCCTATGTGATAAATATGGACATTAAACTGCTGTTAGGATTGTAAACCAAGCACATTACTAACTGTACTTGTACTTTGATAGAGTGTTTCCAATCATATTTTACTTCTGGTAAAATTTTGCATTTCTTACTGCATGATAGATTATCAGATACTGTGTAGCCTAACAAAAATATCCCACAAAGTAATCCTGATGTATTTTTAATGGAAGATAAGACTCTATCCTACCCACAGGTACACAAATGAATTTAAATCAGCTTCACTTTTACCAGCTTAGCCAATAAAGGGGCATTATTACACAATAATACACTGCTCACTAAAATGACAAAATATATACTATGGCTGTTGTGTGTGTAACTGGGCTAACAAACCATCCACCAGCTCCAGTTCTGGTGAGTGAAATTCTAGGATTTTATTTGGAAACTTGCTGTTTGATAACCTCGCCCTCCATCCTCTCAGTCACATATGGCTCCAAAACAGCAACACGGCAGCTGCCAAAATGCTAATGATGAGGTTTCGAAATGGGGCTTCCAGTAGTGCAATATGAGCCGGATACCATTCAACCCCCAGTGCAGGTAAACGGTCAGCTGTTGGTGGGAACTTAAACAACACCTCATGGCCTGATTTAATGTTCATTTTCAGATTAACTCAAACAGTTAGCCTTCTTCTGATTATTCAAGGTTGAGATGAGGGCCTAAAGGCTGGACTTCTGACTCAGATCGATTCTCGCCAAAATTTCCTGGAGTTTAAAGAGCTTAAGAGTCCAATCAATAAAATTAATGAAATGATTCCAAATTTTAGTCAATTTAATTTGATGAAGGGAGTTTTAATTTTTGCAAGTTACTTATGATGTATCAAGGTTGGACCAAACCAAGGAAAACAGCCTGAACACTGGATATTGTACCATAATGTATAATGTACGGCATCTGCCAGCATTTTCTTTTGATATGTGACAAAAAAAAGACATTTTTATTTTATTAATACAGCATTTTCTAGAGCTAGTAACTCTACAGGAACCTTAATTAATTCCATTTGCTGATTTTCACTGTGATGTTTCAGTGCATTGATCACAGACACTTGATTCAACTTTCAAAGGCTCTCCAGCATTTTAAACGGCTCCGTACTGCTTGACTTTTAATTTGAAAGGAAAATAAACATTATTGACGCCTAACGACTAACAAAAGATGGATTGTAACTAGTTTGTGAATAAAACCACTCCCATGTGACCTGTTGCTGGCCTATTGGGATTAATGGTAAGGAAAATGACTCTGATTATACTATGTGTGCTGTCACTGTTTAAGTAATTCCAGCCTGACTGAATCATTGATTTTTAAAGAGCAGCAAACCGAAGCTTTACCCCATTGTGAGCGTTTATCCTGCTTGTTCCAGACCTCTCGCAGTAACGCTTGAGCTGATGGGTTAAAAGTCGGCGTGTCAGTCTCCGCTTCGCTCTGTGCACAGAGTCACATGCAGTCACTACAGCTACCTGTGTGAGAGCAGCTGTCGCGCCTGCAGGGCTCAGTTTGTCGACAGCGCGATACGGCGAGCGCTGAACGCAGCGCCCAACAGCCTGGCTGGGTGGTGCAGAGGATGCGGAGTGAATGAGAATGCATGTTAGTGCCAGTTTAGCAGATGCTGCAGCGCCCTTCCTCCCATGTTCTACGTGTCAGCTGTCACAGAGCCTGGGAAGAAAAGCTCGGGAGCTACATCTTCCTTTTTGTTTGCCTGCTTAAACAGAACATGGTGGATCACAGCTTAGCGTCTCCTAATCCACAAATGGGAGTGCATATATGGATGAGCCTGTTATCAGATTCTCTCTCTTAACCCAAAGTAATATCCAGAGATGCTGATAACTGATTTTATTTTTCCATGTGCTGAAACATCCATCTCTGTCATTTCTGCAACAGCAAACCTCCTGCACCAACTAATAGAGTTGCAGTTAAATATGGTATAAATGCACAAAAGTCTTGGTCTACTGAACTAAATGCTGGCGGTAATGATGGGTTTCTTTGCCACATTAAAGAGAAAAATAAAGACAGTCTCTATATTCATATGCATATAATACAGGCAGCTAGCGGCTCTGATAGTGGCAGAGAAATTGCATATCAGTGTGTACACCGTGAAAGGGTTGTTAACTGAGTTAGGACCTGCAGCTGTGAGCGAACCCTCCTGTCCTCTAAATATGCAGTTTCATTCCATTACTTTACATTTGTGTGGGACTCTTATGCTAATCAATCTCAGGACACTCCTGAAACAAGAAGATTCTTGTTCCCAAGAGTTTCAAGCACAGTGTGTACTTACTGTGTGAATTTCAGGAGGACGGTAAGTGAACATGACAAGTTGTACACTTACTGAAATGACCGTCACGATCTGGCGCGTTTTGTAGACAATTAGATCTTGTCGAGCCGCTGGCACATAAAATGCTAAATTGTTCCACAGTAAAGACTTCATTCGGATTAACACACACAATGTGTGTAATAACATGTGTAATAACATGTGTAATAACACATAGAACATCAATGTCTGAACGCACCTGCAGCTAGCCAGCAAACCTGCTAGGTAGCACTGGTGCTGTGGTCTGTGCTGAATGGGTATCTCAGTAAACTGGTTGAAAGTTGTTGGGTAAGTCCTCCCGTTACACTATAGTGTCATGTTCTGGTTGCCGGCCTCCCTGTCCTGAGATTGAGAGGTGGAAATAGATCTCCACCCTTCTAGGCGGAGTC